>APFE031318097.1:1941-17926 GCA_000404065.3 Pinus taeda
GGTGATCTCTTGAGCACAAGTTCAGATCTGAGCATCTGAGGTTATTTCAGCCCTAGTCCAAGGTACGCAGAAGCGCCGAAGGTTCAGTGCGTGGGTACGCAGAGGCGCCGAAAGTTCAGTGTGGGGGTACGCAGAGGCGCCAAAGGTTCTGTGCGTGGGTACGCAGAAGCGGCGAAGGCTCAGTGCGTAGGTACGCAGGGCAACAGTGGTTCAGGTGCGTGCTTTCTGTAGCAGCACGTGGCGCGATTATTCTTCTGAGTGCGTACTTTCTGAGAAGTATGCAGCGCGATACTGTTTTTGGGTGCGTACGGTACGCGGTTCAGTAAAAGGAGCAGAGTGTGGCCACGCAGTCCAGAAGAAGGAGATCTGCGGGTATACGCAGAGAAGCAGAAGGTGAACTGCGTAGCAACGCAGGCTAGTAAAAGAAAAACCGTGTATCTATGTTAAGATCTTTTGTTGGTTGAATTTTTCTGTTGGAATGGTGTTCTGGGTTCTGTTCTGTTATTGTTGATCTGGTTATTACAGCTGTCTGTATAATTTACATGAACCTGATGATCATTTGATGTATATGGATCCAGTTTGAAAATTTATGAAAAGTGGTCCTTGAAAAGAAGTAGGGGGTTGTAGCTCCCTTTCAGAGACTGGAAAACGAGAGAGAGTTGTAGCTCTCAGCAGGTTGCAGCCTGCGTACTGGTAAAGGACTGCACCAGTACAAGACCATTGTAAAAGGAGTTTCTAATTTGAAAAGAAGATAGAGACATATTGCAGCAGGTGGTTTTCACCCACATTGGGTTTCCACCTTATATCTGGTGTTCTTTGATGTGACTGTCTATTTTCTTGCTTATTATTTTATGGTACTGATATGCAAAAATAATTCAAAGTGTAAATAAGGAAGATTTGGTAAAAGAACTAGATAATACTGATTCACCCCCCCTCTCAGTATTATTTTCAACATGGCTTCCAGAAGACACACCAGAGCAAATCCGGATCCTGATCCACCCCCTGTGTATGAAAATCCCAATCTCATTCCGAGAATCCTTCATCAAGAAAGTTTTGTGATTCTTGTGTTCAAATCTCATTCATGTCTTGTGGTTTTTGAGTATCTTGAAGATCTTGAGTTTGATGAACATTTTGATCTGTCATTGTTTGAGACTAAATTTGAAAGTGTTGTTGGTTCTACTGTCCTAAATCCAAATTTTGTCAAACATCTTGAAATTGAAAGGGCCAATAAATCAATTGACGATTATATCTTGAAACTTCAAACTTCCATTGTGGCTACAAACATTCCTGAATTCTTAGAGTCTACATCTGCAACTCTTGGGTCATCCGCTATTGCAGCTAGTTCCAAAATTCCCACCGAAACTCCCTTCATTCCCACCATTCCCATGAAGCCTTCTACCTCTGATAAAAAATCTATAGTGGTGTCACCTCCATCCACTCCTTCCACCCCCCAAACATCGAAAATTTTGTCACCTCCATCTACACTTTATACACCTCATACTTTAGCTGCACCAACTCCTCCTACAACCCCAAGACCGGTTGTAAATCCAGCTCGAGCAATGGTTGCCCGATTCGCATCCCTTGCATTGCCTCAAAATTTGGATGACATGCCTGCTGATTATCAAAGCAGAATTCCATTGCTTGATGGAACTCCTCAAGGTATTACAGTTCAACAACATGTGGATAGGATGACAAATTTCTTTGACCTTCATGAGATTGATGCGGAAAATGTGACAATGAGACTATTTGTACAAAGTTTTGGAGGTGAAGTAAGGAAGTGGTTCAGAGCTTTGCTGGCTGCAAGTATCACTACATTGCCTAATCTTCAAAGACAATTCTTGGATCACTGGGAAGTGAAGAAAAACCCTCTTCAGATTCTTTCCAAATATGAGAACATCAAGCAGAATGTTGGTGAGTCTATTCAAGATTATTGTATTAGATTCAATTCTATTTACAATGCAATTCCTACCGATATAAAGCCACCTATGGGGCATGCTTTGATTAAGTTTTCAAATGGTTTCGATCCTGATATGGCCTATCAATTAAGAGAAAGAGATCTAGCCACTTTGGGAGACATGCAGAAAATTACAATCAGTGTTGAAGCAAATCTATTTGCTAAGAGAGCTAGAACAAAGACTGAAAAGAAGGTAACAATAAAGGAAGAGGTTTCCACTTCAAATCAAGTGCTCTGTAAGATGGAGAAGATGTTTGACAGATTAACAATTGACAAGCCTAAACCACAAGTTAGAAATCCCAACTTCTGTGGCCAGCAGCAACCACAATTTAGAATCAAGCAAAGAGAACAACGAGCACAAGACCAAGCAGCACAACAATAGGTGAAGACACCCTTATAGTAGAATTTTGCACATGGTCCAGAATCAGATGATGAGGAGAATGTAATTGGAGAGGAAAATCATTTCTTTATACCTAATGATATGCCAATTTTTATCACTGAGGACAAGGAGTATTCCGAGAACTCAAGTGTACAAAGGGATGAAAATTTCATCTTGGCAAATGAAACAACTCTCTAAGAAGAGTCTGATGAATATCAAAGAAGGTACATGAATGCTTTGACAGCCCAGCAGTGACAATATTCACTCAGAAGTGGAGATGTGCCCATAAATCCAATTCAGAAAGGGAAGGAGATGACACCGCCAAAGAATGATCCTCCCTTTGTGTAGAAAAAGGGAAAAGAGATAGTTGATCCTACCACCAGCAAAACGCCATCAGCAAATGAAAGATCCAATCAGCCAAGTGTGTCGAAGGAGAAAACTGAAAAGAAGGACATTTCAGCTAAAGAGGTAGAGAAAACTTTAGTTTTTAACTTAGAAAATGAAATTTCTAAGTTAAAAGTATCTATTCCTTTGACTGAGTTGATGAAGAACAATAGCTATAAAGGTCAGGTGTCTAAGATTTTGAATTTAGATCCACTATCTGATATGGTAAACATGGAGGATGATTAGCCTGAGTTGATCTTTGGTCTAGCATTAGAAGGTCAGTCTCAAGATAGTGATGTAGCTCCTTTTTACATCAGCCTTAGGGTGCATGACTATTCATTACACAATGCTATGTTTGATTTCGGAGCCTCTCATAATCTCATGCCTAAGGCAATCATGGAGAAATTGGGATTGGAGTATCATGACCTTTACTCCTTTGATTATGGTAGAGTAAGATGCATTGGTCTTATCAAAGACTTGGTGGTCAGTTTGGATCAAATTCCAGCTAAAAATATTTTGATGGATGTGGTTGTGGTGGATATTCCTCCTAGATTTGGCATGCTTCTTTCTAGACCTTGGGCAGAAAAAATTAAAGGGAAATTGCAACTTGATTTCTCCTATGCTACTATTCCGGTGTTTGGTCAAATGAGGAAATTATACCGGCAACAAAAGATGAAGTACATGATCACTAGCAAGGAGAACCAGTAAATCATCCAATCAACTATGTACATACTGATTTGAAATAATTTGTTTTATATTCAAATAGATTTAATGATATAAATAGCCAAGTAGTTGAAGTAGAAGACATTCTAGAGATCACTGAAAATTTCAAAGAAGTCTTAATGCAAGAAAGACAAAGACTTGATAGTACCGTTGAGCAATCAGCCTTCCAACAGCAGCAACATATTGATGGACAACAAGGAAAAGTAACAGAGCAAAAATAATTTCAGCATTTTGAAGAGAACGAAGCTGGTTTGTGGAGCATGGATTTTGATGGCGCGGTAGGAAGGGAAGGTGCTAGAATTGGCATTTGGATACGCAGCCCTGTTTTTGCCCCAAACAAAGTGCCAAGTAATGTAAGTGTCTGTTCTTATAAATTGGCTTTTGACTGTTCAAATAATGAGGCTGAATATGAGGTTTTAATTGCTGGTTTGAAAATTCTTAGAATGTTAAATGCTAAAAGGATTTCAATATATGGCGACCCCGAGTTAGTTATCAAGCAAGTGAAAGGGGAATACCAAGCTAAGCATCCTCGAATGCGGGCCTACCGTAATGTGGTATTAGATATCTTGAGATTGTTTTCAGATTACACTTTGGCATGTGTCCCTTGTGTTGAGAATGTCATTGTAGATTCACTTGGAACAGTAGCAAATAATTTGAAAATTCCAATGAATTCAAACAATAAGTTTGAAATTCACATGAAACATCGCCTGACTGTGCCTGACAATCAAAGGTATTGGCAAGTGTTTCAAGATGATGACGATATCGATGAATTTCTGCAAAATGAAGGTAAATTCAAAGACACTTCTATCGATGTGGAGTATGATGATGGTGAGGCAGATATAGAAGTCAATCAAATGGAAGTTTTGTAGTTGAAAGACAATGTCATTCCTAAAGGTCTAATACCTTTAGAGGAGTTGTTCGATCAAGATGATGTAGCTCGAAAACTAAGCTTGCTACCAACCGAGAAAGGAGTTCAGGATGTGAACATTGGATCAGTAGAAAATCCTAGAATGGTGAAGTTATCAAAGGCGTTGCCTCCACAGGTAAAAGCAAAGTATATCAATTTATTATCTTCATTTATTGATGTATTTGCATGGGATTATTCAGATTTGAAGGCATATGACACAAGCATAATTCAGCATATCATCCTAATCAAGCAAAATCAAAAGCCTGCTAAGAAGAATAAATCCAAAGCTGCTGCACTCAATAGAGAGGGAAGTGAATCAGTTGTACAAATTTGGTATAATCGTCCCCATTAGATTTTCATATTGGATTTCTAATTTGGTGCCCATGCACAAGAAAACAAGTGAGATTCGGCTATGTATTGATTTTAGAAATCTGAATAAAGTATCTTTGAAAGATAACTATCCATTGCCCAAGATGGATCACATACTTCAAAGAGTAGTTGGAGCATTCCACGTGTCACTACTTCATGGGTATTTGGGTTATAACCAAATTCTAGTCCATGAGGATGATAGAGATAAAACAGTGTTCACCACTCCATGGGGAACTTTTCATTATGCCAAGATGCCTTTTGGATTGAATAATGCTGGCGCGACTTTTCAGTGAGCAATGGATATTACTTTTGTTAATGAAAAAGATGTCTTTTTAGTTGATTATCTTGATGATTTGACAGTTTTATCTAATTTATATGAAGAGCACCTTTATCATTTGAAGATTGTATTTTAACGGTGTAGAAAATATGGTATATCTCTCAATCCAAAGAAAAGTTTGTTTGCCATGGATGAAGGCAAACTTCTCAGTCATATTATATCAAAGGAAGGCATCCACATTGATCTAGCTCAGGTGGAAGCCATTCAAAAGATTGATTTTCCATGAAGTAAGAAAGAGATCCAATCATTCAACGGCAAGATGAATTTCTTACGTCGCTTTGTGCCCAATCTTGCATAACATTTAAGGAAAATCACAAACATGCTCAAGAAAGATAGTGGAGTGAGGTGGACCAAGGAAGCGATTAAGTCTTTCAATTTGGTGAAATTGGCCCTTTCTTCAGCTCCAGTTTTGATCAGGCTGGATTATACTCAAGATTTCATTTTGTTTTCATTTACCTCGGATCATACTATGGTAGCGGTCTTGATGCAGAAAAGAGACCAACTAGAGAAACCAATTGCATTTTTCAGCAGAACCATAAGGGATGCAGCTTTAAAGTATAATATTATTGGAAAGAAAGCTCTTGCTTTGGTAAAGGCATTGAAATATTTTCGATTTTATATTCTGCATTCTCACATCCTTGCTTGTATCCCTAATGTTGTTGTTAAAGATGTCTTAGTACAAATAGATCTAGAGGGAAGACGAGGTAAATGGATTGTTGCCTTGTTGGAATATGATGTGGAGATAAAACCAACAAAGCTCATCAAAGGACAGGGGCTGGCCAAACTAATGGCTGAGTCAAATTTGCATGCCTTGGAAATTAATCTCATTTCTACTCTGTCCGAGGAAGATGAAGAAAGTTCGCCCGCTCAGGTATCAGAAATTTTTCTTCTTTCTCCTTGGTACTTGGACATTATTTATGTGCTCCAAAATCTATCACCACCACCTCAAATGGCTAAGAACAAAAGTAGGACTCTGAAATTGAAGGCTACCAAGTTTTGTATCATGAATAATGCACTCTATTGGAAAGATTCTGGTTGTGTCTTGCTCAATTGTTTGGCTGAAGAAGAGGCAAAACAGGTTATGAAAGACTTTCACAAAGGAGATTGCGGAGGTCATAGTTTTTGGAAGATAACAGGCAATAATATTTTGAGAGTGGGATATTATTGGCCATCTCTTTTTTCTGATGTTCACAAAATTGTTGCAAGATACCACGAATGTTAGATTTTTCAAGGTAGGAGGAAATTGCAGCCTTTTCCGCTTGAGCCCATTGAAGTAAGTGCTCCATTTCAGCAGTGGTGTTTGGACTTCATTGGCGAGATCCATCCTACTTCTTCAGTGCAATACAAATGGATCCTCATAGTGACGGACTATTTCACCAAATGGATTGAGGTGATTCCCACAAGGCAGGCCACTGATTCGGTAGTCATTTCATTTCTTGAAAATAATATTTTGTCTCGTTTTGGCTGTCCAAATAAGTTGTTCACTGATAATGCAGTAGATTTTAAATCTAAAAGAATGATTGAATTTTGTAATAAATATCAAATCACTTTTGGGCACTCAACTGCATATTACCCATTAGGTAATGGATTGGCGGAATCTTCAAATAAATCCCTAGTCAATATTATCAAAAAGCTGCTAGAAACAAACAAGAAAAGTTGGCACAAAAAGCTTGTTAATGCACTTTGGGTAGATAGAGTAAGTCAAAAGAAATATATAGGCATGTCCCCTTTCGAGCTCGTGTACCGTGTTGACACAGTATTCCCAACCTCACTCGTAGTCCCAGTGGTTAAAATCCTACAAGAAGCAAATAGCGAAGATGACCATTTGTAGTGGAGAATCAATCAAATGATTCATTTGCAGCAAACCAGAGAGGAGGCTTTTCAGAACACTCTCAAGCTACAAGAGAGGATAAAAAAGATATATGATCGAAAGGCAAAGGTGGACAAGTTTCAAATAGAAGACATAGTGCTGAAATGGGATGCACGAAATGAAGATAAAAGTAAGCATGGCAAGTTTGAAAATCTTTAGAAAGTACCTTTCAAGGTTGCTACATATCGAGGCCGAAATGCTTTCCTTTTGAAAGAAATGAATGGAGAAGACTATCCAAGTGGGTCGGTCAATGGTTGGCTGCTCAAACGGTACTATTTTTGAAATGTTTTCTGCTGTCACCTGTATCATTGTACATACCAGTTTGTTTAAATTCCATTGCAAGTGTGTACTGTATCATTATTTCAGTTTGGGGACCAAGGTGAAGGCTATTAAACTGAGGTTTGATTTCAGTTTTGTTTTGGTTTGTTTGAGTCAGTTCTTTCAGTCGATTTCAGTCTTAAAATTGAGTCATTTTTTAGTCTGATTTCAGTCTTGAAATTGAGTCAAGAGTTTTGTTTTGGTTTGTCGAAGCTACTGACTCCATAGCCCAATGGACGAAGGCATTGTCTTCTTTCCCAGAGATTTGTAGTTCTTCGCACCTCCAAGGAGCTACCATCCCCAATGGAGCCAATGTTAGTGTCGATACCTTCATCCCTCCGTTAGTGATAAAATTATATTGTTGCATTGGGTGTTAGGTGTCTCAATCGGTCAGCTACATTCCATTAGGATCATGGATCATCTGATGGTAGTGTCGTATTGTACATTTTCCCTCATGTCCTTTACCTTCTAGCCCATTTTTATTCATCTAGATCATCTGCAGTCAAATTTCGTCTTTAAATCTGCAAACATTAGTTTTAGGGTTTTCAGTCCCATTAGGTCTAGGGTTTCTTCAATAAGGTCTTTGAAATGCTTAATAAAGGTCAGCAGATGCATGAGGAGGTCAAATAAAGTTCCAATATCAATAATTTCCATAATCACATACTCAGTGATTGTTTTTCCTCAAAACCCTGTTTTGAGGAAAAACAAAGTTTTTTTTTATGTTTTTATGTGTAAATTTGATGTAATTTCTATTTTTTCATATGTAATAGCTTTAGTGGCAACCCTGGTCACCTTTCCAAGCTTCAACATCTCTATCACATGCAAGGCAAACAAAAATTCATATCATTCAGTTCATCAAAGGCAAAAATAAAGCAAACTACCTAAAAACAGAGTTTGAAAAGCAATGTCAAATGCAAACAATACAAAAGTGGGCTTTATGAGTGAAAAATTAAAATATTTTGTATATAAACCATTTATCATGTTCAAAGAGCTCATTTGCATCTAAAGGAGAAAGTCTGAGAAAGAGAAAGGCCGTGTTGGAGAGAAAGAGAAAAGTTGCAGCAAAATTGGCAAGTTTTAGGGGTGCAGCGCATTGGGTCCTGGGCACCTCACATAGATCTGGTGAGGCACATTGGGCCACCCTCCATAGTGTAGAAAATACACAAGGGTGGTGCATTGAAGTGGCGTGGCGCATTGGGTTTGTGGTGCGGTGCATAGGGCTTCAAGCCCAATTTCACCCACAAACTCATCCAAACTGCCAAATTTGCTCAATTTCCAGCTGTTCAAGTAAGTCAAGAATTGTTCCACTGCCAGTGAATGAGTTTCTCTTAAAATTTATGGTGATTTAATGAGCTAAACTTGAAACCCTACCTCCTTGCAATTTTTGGTCAAAAACAATTGCTTAGGGTTTACGTTTGTTTTTTTTTTGCTGCCAAGTCCACTCCATCACTCCCTCACTCTTTGATTCCCTCATTTATTTTCCAGTTTCATAAACTCATTCCCTAATCCCCATATCCCTAAATTCATTAACCCCATATCCCTAACTCCCACAATCCTAAACCCTAGCTACAAATTCCTAAATGCTAATTACTATCCCAAAGTCTAATTATTGTCCCTAAAACCCTTCTATTCCCCAAAATCCTATCAGCAAACATTCCCAAAACCCCTCATACACTTTCTTTCCACAATCCCTCATACATTCTCATCGTTGGTAGCAGAAAACTAAAGACACCTTAAATCTCTTCATACTCGTCTAGGAGAACTCAAACATTTGGCAAACATGGAATCTGATCCTTCCTATGACCAAGATGAGGAGACACACAATGATTCTCCTAAAGCAACGCATGCACCAAGGAGACCTCACAAGGGTGGTAATCATGTATGAGAGGAGCCTACTTCACTTTCCGAGCTGCAGGCCTGCCCTCTTGCTGTCAAATGCTTTCAACACCAATCCTGTTATCAGTTCTGTGAGATGGTAGAGAGAGTCCAATACCATCATGAGTTGGCCAGGTTGTTTGTGCTCCATCTTCATAATGGCCAAGTCACTCTAGCAGGTGTGACATTCACCTTGACACTGGAGTCTATTTCTCTAGCAATTGGCATTCCAAATGTCGATGAGCAGTGGAATAAAAGGCAACAAATTGACAGAGAACATTATGAGCCTTACATCAAGGCTGGTTATCAGAGACATCTCCACAGATTTTTTCCCTTTCGGTATCTGAAAGACTCATATGCTCCCTTAATGAAACACATCATTAAGTATTTCAGTTGTGAGGGTCAGTTTTCTCGCCTATATGCCTATCACATCAGATTGTTGATGCACTTTACTAGGGTGAGAATGATGAATCTCCCCTACTTTATTTTCCGGAACATTGATAAGATGACCACTTTAGTGCAAAGGAAGTCTCCTCAGCAGTAGTATAACAACATATATCAGTTTGCATTAATTAAAATTGTGGTCTTGCATCAACTTGGTTTACAGAACATCTCATGGGAGGATTTCATTTCACATGAGATCTTCACAAGTCCTCAAGTGCATCTAGCAGCTTTTCATGAGATAGGTGGACCTTCACATCAACCGGATATTCATGAGACACAAACCACTAGTGTGTCAGTGTTTATCACCTACCAAAAGTGCACTAGAAGGTTGTTTGCAAAAACAAAGCGAGTATTATCTCCACCTGGTGTGGAAGAAATCTCGCTTCCTCCATAAGAAAAGCAAGTAGAGGACAAGGGCAAGCGGCCATTACATGATGAGGGGCCTTCAAGAGAGCAGGAGATAGATTTCATTCTCATTCAGGATGATGACACTGATTTGGGCTCACAAAGCTCAAAGCTTAAGGAGATCATTTAGGAGAAACAAGCAGACATTAATAATTTGCCTCTAAATCTAGAAAGAGCCAAGTGGATAATAAAATACCTGGAGCAAAGAAACAAACAACTAGAGGATGAGAAAACCATTATGGAGCTGCAAAACATACGAGAAAGCCAGCAAGCTACCAAGAGAAGGAAAGTGAAGCTCACACCACTTGAACAAGAAATCAATGTTGATTGTGAGTCTTGGCTTGAGATGGTAAATAGACACTGATAAAAGTTACTAGAGAAGGCTAACAGGGAGAAAAATATGTCAAGGCACATGACCTACCATTACTTGGCGACCAATAAAAGTTGCAAGGCAAGAATCAAGAACTTGAAGGCCAAGTTGAAGAAGGCATTGAGGAAGCGAACAGAGCAAGATAGACTCCAGATCTTAGTTGAGGGTTCCTTGGCCCAACACAGCACTTAATGAAGGAAACTCACCCAAATTTCAATAAATTTGGTACATTTTTTGCAATTTCGAAATTTTTGGCCTAAAAAATAGATTTTTCTGCCTGATACGCCGCGCCACCTAGCGCGCGCTTTTGCTAGAGACCTCATTTTGAGGAAAACTCAGAATTTTTGGATTTTTCATGGAAAAATATGCATTCCCACAAATGGCCAAGAAATTTTGAGATGCTTTGAGCTTCCAAAAAGGTCAAAAACACCTAGAAAATGACCTTTCTGCCCCTTTATGGACACATAGGAAGCAGTGTTGGGAGAACTTAGTTTTGGAGGGGCAAATGGAGTCCAAATTCAAAAATTCTACTTGTTCTAGAAAGTAGACAGGTAGAAATTTCCAACAAGCACACTTTGATCAAACTTGGACACTCGAAAGGCCTCCAAAAGTAGCTGAAAAAAGGTGCTATGCATAGGGAAATCAGCATGGTGCATTGGAGGAATTTTGCTCTGTTTGACCAAAATACTCTATTTTTCGCCTAGTTTCTTGATAGTTTGACTTTTCTCCTTTTAATTATCAAACTCGTGATGTAATTTAATGTGACTTGATGGATTTTGATGTAATTATGATAAATTTTCACTCATAGAGGTAGATTCATCCATGAAAAGGTAGTTTCCAACTAAATGAATCAGTTCCCTAGTTTTTAGAGGCAAGTTGTTCCATTGCCTACCTTTTAGTTCTTAGATTAGAATTTCTTGGAAAAGCTCCTAAAATCATGAGCTTGACCCCTAGAGGCTAGGATGAGTTTTTTTTTGCCTATGTATTGTGTTCTTTCAGTCATTAGCAAAGTTTGGATTTTTGGGAAAGCTTGGAGCTTCATTGTACACACATTTCAGCAGTTTGGCTAAGGAATAGACCAGGGTTTGTAGCACTTTATGGGATTCATGTGGCATCTTGCTTTGGTATTGTGTTTCCTTTTGTAATTGTAAGTTTATATGTGTTTTATGTATTCCATTGTCTCTCTTTGCTTCATCTTAACTAAATCAAACAAGGATAAAGGTAGAATCCATTGAAATTGCAGTGCTCTACCTAGGGTTTGTTTAGTTATTTATGTTTTCAACTGTTTGAAGATGATCCCTGAGACTTTATTGCCCTATTCAACTTCTCACCTATCTAAAGCTCTCCATTTCATTCAATTTGAAGTACCAAATCATTTTCCTACCTTGCACCATAGAGATCTTTGCAAAATTGAACCTCATTCCCCAGACCCAAATTTTCCTTTCCATTTGAGCCAACAAAACTTCATCAAATTCACTCAAACTCTTCTGAACACATACCTAGCCTAATATCAATATTCATATCAGTCATCTCAAGCCTCATTGATCATATTTTGCTGAGACTGACAAGGAGAGAGCCCTCTCCTAACCTGGTAGGGCTAGCTACTAGGTTAAGTGTGGTTTGATGTTATCCTAGATCCTACCTTTCTCAGCCTGAGGTAGATTTAGGCACTAACACTTCTCTTATACAAATAATTAAAATAAAACTCCATATGTAATATCAACTCAGATCCGAAGAAATTAAAATCAATGGAGATTAAAATTAATCTAAAAAGCAATAGATAACTCAATGGGAATAAGAGAAAACCAAAAAGCATAAATAAGATGAGGAGATCTCAAAAAGAGAGGGCAAACTAAAAATGCTCTCATTGAAAGAATCAATTATATTGAATTTAATTATTTAAGGAGCTATTGCTCCATGATCTCATGCCTAATTGAGATCACCATACAAAAAAAGAGAATGGATAATACAATCTAATAACAATCACCAATCTAGATGGTCGTGCATGTAGTTTTGATGCAATTTCTTATGCTACAAAGTGTGAGCAAGTACCTTGCCTCCTCACAAGTTGGTGAAGAGTTGTGGGCCTGATGTAGAATCCTTGCACTCTAATCAAGTGATCTCTTTCATCCACTCTCACTCCAAATCCTACACACAAACACAACCAAACAAAGACGGAAAGTGATCTTCTACAAAAGATCATCAACTCAAAAAAACTAGAAATCACAAATATAAATTACTATAAAACCGACATAAGGGGAAGGAACATAATTTTTTACTAACCATATGAATGAAAGTACAACAAATTTATACCATCTAGCAAAGGAAATTCTCTCCTCCAACTTGTAGTATGGTCTCGTCTCCCAATACAGCAGATCTCTCATGCTATAGTTTGGATACTCTCACCTTTGCCCCCTTTCCTCTTGGTGAGATTATATAGGCTCATTCTATCCTCTGGGCGAATGTATATACACACCTAGGGGCTTGAGAAGTTAGGAAACTTCCACAATAATGGACCCCTAGTCAACTCATACACAAGTGGGTCAAGTTGATTTCCCTGGGAATGACAAACTCTAGAAACCTTTTTCACAATTATGAGATTTTTCTCAATTATCTCAATTATGAAATAAATATTATCTCATAATTATAATATTTTGGTGAAACAATTATGAGAAATTTCTAAATTATGTAATTTCACCCTTTAATCTTGGGATAAATCTGACATAAGTAAAAGAAAAGGTGAAAATGAATGCTTTTTAGCCAAACAACTTAGGTAAGTTGATATTGGGTTTCTCTCACTATAATGCAGTGACAAATAGGGTTATATAACATCTACAACTATTCCAATCAATATCTTAGTAATCCTTTGATCCAAATGGATATTGGTGGCCACCTGCTCATTCCACTTGGCCCCCCACCATTGTACCATTTTTATTTTGGTTTCTGTAATTGTAGCACAATTTACTGTCTTTTGTAGTTTCTCAAGTCCTGAACGTTCGGAGCCATTTTGAGGCCTTAATATCATTTTTTGGAAAACAAGAAAACTTAATTATTTAATTAATTGTTGTAGTTGAAGTTGTAGTCCTCAGATAGATATTTCTAACGAGGTATTATGTGCATCAAGCAGAGATCATATGCGAAGGTTACAACTCTGGGAGTTTGATGTACCAAATTACCCCCAAGGGGGCTATAATTTTGGCGCTTCATCTCTTAGGGTTATATTTTTGGATGTTTAGGGTTTTCCATTATTTTTAAATCATAAATAATCCTTAGGACCTCATTGTAGCACAATTCATAAGGCATGTAGCCACCACATCTCTTCTTAGAGATAAGCTATCGTCACATGAGCTAGTTTATTTCCATTTTGCATGTAAATAGTTTTTATTCCTTTGTTATTAATGAATTAAAGTTATCTTTTTCATTGCATCTATGTGTTTATGTTTATATCTGTATTTCATTTCATTCTTGCATAAATCTAGGAAAGTGGTATTACAGTGGTCTGCAATTTCTCTATTTTTCTGTGGATGTCCCCATTGAGGTCGGGGTATAAGGATTTAGGGCTTAAACTGGTTCAACATTTGCAAGACCAACCTCACCAACCCAAATAGTGTCCCATGATGGAAGAAAATAAAGATGAGGGAGTAGGAGATCCTTTCAAAATATTTCTCAAAGAATCCCTTGAGAGACAAAGGAATGAGATGATGGACAACTTTGCCCAAATCCTTCAACGGATGCCCACATGTGATTCATATTCATCTAGTAGCCACCCTGGAGGTGCCACTCCCTTTAAGGTACAAGTTCACTTTAACATTCTCATATTTGAAGGTCATATAGATGTAGATGTTGTAGATAAATGGCTAAATCTGTTGGAAGGATATTTTTTAGTTCATGATTTTTCCAATAGAGAAAATATTACTTTTTCACTCCTTAAAGCCACCCCCCACATCAATGACTAGTGGGAATCCTATTGTGAGCAAAGGGATGAGAGGGAACCCTCACCATTTTAAGCCATACACACTTGGAATTCTTTCCAAGACTCCATGAAGGAGCAGTATTACCCTGTCGGGATCTATGAGGATAAGTACTTAAAGTGGACCACATTCGAAAGCGACGGGACCAAGATGTGCGAGAGTTCAGAAATGGTTTTCATATCCCTCACAAGAAGTTGTGTATCAAGGATTCTAAGCGAAATATGTTACTCAAGTACTGGGACTATGTCCATAAACAAATCCAATATGATATGGTGTTTCTAAAAATATCCTCACTTGGCACTGCCTATCCATATGTTGTTAAGATCGATCAAAATTTAAACAGAAGAAGTAATACTTTGGATATGTGAATATGAAGCAAGGGAAAGGAACCCCTAAACTCCAAAATAAAGGACAATCCTAAGGCAGGGTGACCAAGGACAATCCGTCGAAGCCACAAGCAAATAAAAACACCACGAAGACAAATAAGGACACAAGAAAGTGGTGTGAGTTCCATAAGAGCCCCACTCACAACACAAGTGAGTATCAAACCAAGTAGTCACTACTGTCGAAGCTAAAGGCTTCAAAGTTATATGCATGTTCAAAATCTGAGTTAGATCTTGACAAGGGTAGTGATAAATGTAAGTAGATTATTGATGCAGAGTCTAGCCACTGTTTCCACCACCAAGATCTAAAATATTGAGCCAGAAGATCTAGAGGAGGGGGAGCTGTTACACTGAAATTTGTCACCATGGCTATCTGCAGTTAATATGGCTCCTTCAATAGCCATATTGTCCTCCTTGTCAAGCCTCAAACCTTTGCTCTTCATGTCAAACTTCAAAAAGAGAGAAAGTCACTTTAAAACATGTTTATCTCTGGGTACGCAGGTTCTCTCTACCTTGCCTGCGTGTACGCACTCCAAATACACTATACCTGCGTACTTGTACGCTCTGTAAGCTAAAGGTTGGGTGCGTACCCCTGTAAAGGTCAAAAGGCGCGAGTTTCATCTTTAAAAAGTTACTTGTGGTCACTTCTAGAGCCTTCTAAAAGAGTTTTTGACGTGTATTGAGCGCCTCCAGATGGTTCATGCATCCCTATGATAGAGGAGCTTATCCCATCAAGAGAGGAGCTACCCCATCCAAAAGAGGGAGTATCCCATTGATGTTGGAACTGAATAACTTCCTCTAGAATACTATAAATACAGGCATTGGGCCAAGGAGGGGAGGTTGAAAGCTGAACATTTTAAAGGGTAGATGCTGCTGGAATTAGGACTTCCATTGTTGGCTTGTGAGGAGAGATCACTATCCTTTCTTGTTTCATTTGGGAGTGGGTGAGCTTGTCGAAGTAGAGGAAATCTCTTGCTGACCCTGGGAGGAGCTTGCACAACACCAAGGCTCAGGTTGTAATGGTTTCTTTTTTGTTTCCTTAATACAAATAAGTCCATTCTTCTCAAGATTTGTTGTTAATGAATTGTTTCATGTACTCCTTGGTCTATGTGTTGAATATGCTTTGTTTTATGAATTATTCAGGTGTTATGTAATCGTTTGCTTTGTTAGTGTATGCAGGTCTTAAAGTGAAGGAGGAGCTCATCTGGATCAGCAAGGCTGGACTACTACAACAAGCATTGGACCTAAAGTAAGATCGAAAAACACTTGATCTCTCATAGAATAACGTGTATTTAG
>APFE031318125.1:0-15012 GCA_000404065.3 Pinus taeda
TTAAGCCTAAATGATAGTATCTCTGTATGATTTGATCTGCTTGATGTGGCGCTTATCTGATCTATAAGTCTGATAATCTGGGTTAATTAGTGATTGAATATCTGGAAGAGTGTGTTGTCCTTTATAGATCTGTACACAGGTTCAGTAAAGTGAAGGCGCGTATACACGCAGTTTAGGGGAAGTAAAAGCACGTATATGCAGGTTCTTCCATACGCAGATGCGTATGCACGCAAGTTGCAAACTGTTGAAATTGCGTATATGCATTAAGCTGTGATCTAGCTGTTTCTGCTTATTGCTGGTGTGTTTTGGGTTCTGTTGTGTGGTTTCTGATACTGTGTTTGGGTACAGCTCGCAGAGAAGTATCTACTTGATTTCAGATCTAGTTGGTGAAAAGGAGTTTGGTTGATGAAGAATTTCTTGATGATCGTTTGATGTTCATGGATCCAGTCTGAAAATTGATGAAACATGGCCCCTGGAAGAAAGAGAAGGTTGTAGCCTTCTGTAGGCCAGCACCTACGTACTAGTATCTTGGCTAGTGCAAGAGCTAAGGGGGTTGTAGCTCCCTTCCAGGAGAGCTGGAAAACGAGAGAGAGTTGTAGCTCTCTGCAGGTTGCAGCCTGCGTACTAGTAAAGGGGTTGCAGCCTATGAATAATGTTGAATGTTATGTATGTCATAATCTTGGACATGTTGCAGCTAGATGCAGAAGAAGAAGGGTTCAAGACCATCATGCAGAAAGATCATCTCATTCAAGGTACTTTAATGGATATTGTTTTGCTTGCAATATATATGGTCACAAGGCTGCTGATTGCTATAGGAGGAATATGAAACATGTAAGATGTTATGCATGTAACAAGCTTGGACATATAGCAAGGGATTGCAGGAACAAAGTACGAACATCACACCAAAAGGAGAAAACATCAACATGCTTGAAGGTGTGGAAGAAGAAGGAAGTTTAGTCAAAAAGATGTGGCACAGCACAAGATACTTAGCACAGCACAGTCATAACTGACTCAGGGGGAGCTGAAAGTGTTAAACTTCAGTGTCCTAAATCTCATACGCAAGTTCCATAAAGGAAAGTCACGTATATACGCGAGTTATACACTGCAAAGTCGCGTATATGTCAGTATGAAGAAAAGCAGTGGGGACAAGCTTAGAAAAAGTGTCTGATATGATTCAGTCCATTATTTGCTCTATTGGTTATTAGTTACAGTCTGCTGAGGATGTGTGGAAATGTCTTTATACTTATAAGATGTTTAGAAGTATTTTGATCCTACTTGATGATGATGATGTCTTGATGCTTGTTGCTGATTTATACATGATCAGATCTAACTGTAAACAGATGGCACAGGTTGAGGGGGAGCATATAATAATGCATTGTTGGCATTATGGTTAATAGTCCTTGGTGATGTTGCTTATATGATCTCTAGATACATCGTGCTGGATACATGGAGTTGCATTATTGGAGATATGTTGATGAATTTGATGATAGACATACCCTGTCATAGGACATTTACAGGTTGCTGATCTGGAATTGGATATACGCGAGTTTCATAAGGAGTATCCGCGTATATACGCAAGTTTCTATGGATACAGTCACGTATATGTTGGTTTGAATAAAATCAGTGAGCCAGACTCTGGGTAAGAAGAGTCTGATATAGGTCTGACAGAGACCATCTGGCACAGGTTCAGGAGGAGCAGATCAACTTCTAATAATGCATTGTTGGCATTTCCTTAGAATCTCTTGGTTCATGTACACAAGATGTTCTGGTTAGAACAGGTGCAGAAGGAGAACAAAAGGAGATCATGGTTACTGATTTGAAAAGTGTTTGACAGATGTTGCTGCTATCAGTTATTAGTAACTTTCATAAGTCTTGCTCTAGATATTTCGTCTCTATGTCATGTATCTCTTTTGTAGTATCTCTTTAATGGTTTCAAGGTCATGTAACAGCCTATGTTGGTTTCCCCACTATGCTTGGGATGGATAATGTAATGTTCTTGTTTTATCTCTTTTATGGTGTCAAGGTCATGTAACGGCCTATGTTGTTTCCCCCACTATGCCTGGGATGGATGATGTATGTCCTTCTTTATCATGGTAAACTTTTGAATGTATCCCACTTGGTTGGGTAGATGAGTCAAGTCCACTTGGATGGGAGATGGATGTATGTATGAGTATTTGGTGCTAGGAAGGTCTTGTATGATGTATAGAGTCATGTTATTCTTATAGAACACCTTTTGCAGACCTTGCTTACAGTAAGGGGGAGCATGAACAACACTCTTAAGCAAAGCATGTATTCAGGGGGAGCATGGACAGATTGGTACACCTTGGCATATACAAAGGGGGAGCTCACTCAAAGATTTCAATAGGTACTCAGGGGGAGTATGAACAACAGAATGCTTATCTTGGAAAGCGAATATCTTGGTATGCCCTTTGCCCTTGATGTCAAAGGGGGGGAGTGATTTGGTGTTGTTGCCATCAAGTCCAAAGGGGGAGATTGTTGGCATTATGATGCATGTGTTGTACTTGATGGCAACCCTCTCATAGAAGATAATCTCACTTACATATAACTAGATGAATCTCAGAAGAGATATCAGAAGTGACTGAATGCATGGATACATGAAAACTCAAAGGAATCAGATGATAGTTCTAAGTGTGACAAGTTAGCTTTGCCATCAAGTCCAAAGGGGGAGATTGTTGGCATTATGATACAAGTGTTGTCCTTGATGGCAAGATGACAGATTATAGTGTAGCAGATCAGTAGCAAAGAATTGATGATCAGATTACAAAGAATGAGGAAAGCTGATGTCATAACCCTCTACACATTAAACAATTCATAAAAAAAAAATTTATTTAAACTATGTATTTAAACGAAGACTTCTTCCTTCCCAAGGTGAATGATGGTAAGCTTTTAATGCGATAACCCGGATTTATGTATTGGTGGAAACATGAAAGTTGATTGTCCTTGGTCATTTACATAGCACATAAATGTTTCAGTTTGGCGGCATGTCTAGTTGCTCTAGGTTGGACAGCTGGCTCCTCGGTCCACGCCCTCGATCCGCTCCACTGATATTTTTTGGTTTGGTAGCTGTGGGATTTAATGCCACAGCTCCGCTACACCTTCCTCGGGATTTCCACAGTGAACAGACGATCAGGATGGGTTCTCGTGATCGGACGGTGTGTATTGAGGCGCCCTGGCATCAGGGTACTTAGGGTTTCATCCATGCGTTTTTTGTGTTATTTGCAACGTTGCTCCAGTTTCGCAGCACAGTTTCTTCCTCCGGTGTCGCCTCCATACCAGGGTGCCAATGGCATGGTCTTGGTCAGGTTCACCCCGTCAGCATCTTCGAATGTATTACAGTTATGGATTTTGTTGACGGTGGAGCCATTATTGGCTCCCACCTTGAGCTTTCATCCGTCAGGTAATATTCCTCTTCCTTACCTCATTGCTGTACTGATTCTCTTTTCCCATTGTAATTCGTAAACATGGCTAACTACCCTCAATCGAATGCTGGTCTGGAATAGGGAAGCAGTCCATTGAGGCCCGTGGCGACAAGGAGGGTACCTGGTTTCTGCCGTCAATGTTTCTCTTCAGGTAAGAGCTCTACCACCCATAGGGATTTATCAGTTGCTCAATCTCTGAGTCATGCTTATTTTTGTTCTTCTTCTGTCAGGGTTTTGTCGATTCTGTTTATAGCTTGGCATAATGATTTCTCTTCGGACAGAGCATCTCTTCTTGTTCGATGTCTACCCTTTGTCCTGGAGGGTTAATCCAAGGATGCCGAATGGCATAGCTTGTTCTGTTTAGATAGGTTTACATTTATTTTCGGCTACCCATTTCCTCTGAAACTCTTCGAAGGGTTTCAGAGCTATGGAATCGAGTTCAACACTCGATTAGACCCTGTTCTTTATTGTAATTATTCGGGCTCAGTACAATTTATTATGTAATGAATTCGGTATCATTTGGCTACAGTTTTATGCATTATGAGTTCAGTGTTTGTCCCGAGTTTCCTGAACAGGTTATCGTTTTGTTACTGTACTTAATACATTTGTAATGGATTTACATGTTGATATTCTAATAGTAAAGCGGTACTGCTCTCCTACGAGCCACCGATCCTCTTCATAATTACATATATATGTTTATTTGATTTTATGAAATACTATGTTGTTTTTCGTTGACGGTCTTACTCTCTCAAGAGCTGCTGCCTTTTCTCATGATTAACTGATATATAGATATTTTGACATTTATGGAAATGCCTGTTGTTATTTGATAATGGCTTGCTCCTTCATGAGCTACCGACCTTTCTTCATGATTCTGATATATATATGTGTTTGACATTTAAGGGAATGCCCTGTTGCGACTCGATGATGGTCCTGTTCCTACATGGGTCATCAATTTTCCTCATCATTAGATTATGTTGATTTATTGCGCACAAGCCACAATCTTCTGTATTTATTTCCTTGCTTTATCGTTTAATGATCTTCCTTACAGAGCATGCTAATATGGTTCACTGGATTAATTAATCCTTTTCTCGGCGCAATACTGTAGCTCCATGCTACCAGGTTGTAACCACCTGGTATTCTGCCAGTTCACTTATTCCTAGTGTTGAAATGGTCGGACGGTTGTCTCGACAACGTTTACATTATGATTTTGTTACGGTGTTTGTTCTTGCATCATATATCTAAACTTATTATTCCCGAAAGGGTTTGTGTTGTCATTACCGACTTTGGTATATATATTTTACAGTATACAGTACCTAGCAGTCTAGCTGAGTATAGGGTACTCCTAATAACTCTTCTTTAACTGCTATACCTGTAATGTAATTCATCCTTATTAAATGTGTATTATTTCGTTCAGTATTTGTATCGTTTTTGCAGAATATAAGTCACTGCTTCCTGAGTCATCCTTACAGGTGTAAATTACTATTTCCTGTGTTATTTACGTAGTACGGTTATGAACATCTATGTTCCTGTTTTCACACTCAGTCAATGATAGTTAGGAACCGTTCTTTTCCCATTCCTGCACTTGATAATTACTGTTTCTTTCATTGAATACAATTTGAATCGTCAGAAATTAAGGTACTGGATAATGTTCAGGTTTTAGTTCTCTGTTTTCTTTCTTTTGTTACATAGATAACAGAGATGTATTCATTACCAATATCAGTTTCAGTAATACCCTAGGTTCTAAATCACAACCTAAAAGTAAACTTACAGTAATTATAATTAAACTCTCAGAAATACAAGGTAATATCTAACCTTTCGGATTTTATGGAAACTGAATAACATCTATACTTACCTGTATCTCCTCGTCCTCTATCCTCTGCGCTTCTACAGCATGTAGAAGATTATTTAATGCTTGTTATCCTCCCAGCCACGAGATGAGTCATCCGAACTGAATCTATCCCCCAAGCTCTCTTGCCGGCCACAACCCTCAGCAATATGAAGCACACTTGTGCCTGTGCTATCTGGTCCTCACCAGACGTAGCACTGTTCTCTTCTGCTTCAGTGCCCTCTCTTTTCTTCCCGTTTGTTCCTCTAACAACCCGGGTCTTTTCCTCTTTCCCTTTTTCTATGGGAAATAGAAAAGCAGTTAGGGTTTCCCCTAGTATGCTGGCAACTGTTTTTCTTTTATCTTTAAGCAAGAAAAGAAAATAACTTTTCACATAAAGTTATTGTGTACATATATATTATGCAATCCATATTATTCAATTTTTGAACAAATAATATTTTCATCATTTTTAAGAAAATAATAATCTTTGTTTTTATATTCACCTATAATGGTAAATAAACAATTTATTTACGTAAAATGTTTGGTCATTACATCTCCTCCCCCTGAGATTGGACACCGTCTCGGTGTCTCACAGACCCGAACAGATCTGGATAGGTCCTTCTCATTAATTCTTCATCTTCCCAAGTGGCCTCGTCAGGCCCAAAATGTCGCCATTGAACCTTAACTTGGGTAATAACTCGTTTTTGCAGCTGCACTTCTCTCCGGTCGAGAATGCTCAGCGGTTCGACCAGAACCTCTCCTTCCGGCTCGACCTGCAATACACAATTCCTTGAATTAGTTCTCTCTTTCATATATAATTCTTGTTGAATTTTATCATAACAATAACCCACCTGAATCTCTTGCCATCGGATTACATGGTTAGGGTCATACACATATTTCTTTAGGACAGAAACATGAAACACGTTATGGATTCGGATGTGACTTGGCAGGGCTAGTTGGTAAGCTACTGGTCCGACCCTTGCTAAAATTTGAAAGGGTCCACAATATCGGGGTGCCAATTTAGCGCACCCACTCCACTGCAAAGTACTTCTTTTGGCCTGAATTCGAATATACACATGGTCCCCAACCTGAAATTCTTTAAATCTTCTTTTCCGATCGGTGAAGTTCTTTTGCCTATCTTGGGCAGCTTTCAAGTTAATACGTACCCTCTTTACCATATCTTCCATTTCCTTCAGCATCTCAGGCCCTAGACTCAGTTTATCTTCTGGTCCTCCCCAACTAGTGGGTGTACGGAATTTCCGGCCGTACATAACCTCAAATGGGCTCATTTGCGTTGAGGTATGGTAACCGTTGTTATACGCAAACTCTACCAGATGTAAGTAATCTTCCCACCTTGTGGGTTGTTGCATGACATAAGCCCTTAACATATCCTCTACCATCTGATTCACTGGTTCCGTTTGCCCATCAGTTTGTGGATGGTATGCTGTACTAAAATTCAGTTGAGTTCCTAATTCAGCAAACAGTGTTTTCCAAAATGCTGATGTGAATTTCACATCACGATCGGAAATTATTGTTTTTGGAAGTCCATGTAGTTTGAATACATTCTACATAAAAATATGAGCGATCTGTGCAGCTCTATATGTAGATTGCACCGGTATGAAATGTGCAGCCTTACTCAATTTGTCCACCACCACGAAAATGGAGTCATTATTCCTTTTTGTTCTGGGTAATCCCGTAATAAAGTCCATGGAGATGATTTCCCATTTCCATTCCGGAATTGGCAGTGGTTGTAACAATCCTGTTGGATGCTGATGTTCTGCTTTAATCTACTGACATTCTAAGCACTGTGCTAGGTATTCGACAATGCTTTTCTTCATTCAAGGCCAGAAATATTCTTTCCGGATTGCTGTTATCATCTTTTGATAACCCGGATGACCCGCGTAATGGCTGACATGAAATTCATCCATAATCAAATTTTTAATTCTGCTTTGATTAGGCACATACAATCTTTGCTTGAAATAAATCCTTCTAGTGTTATCTAATTCATATTCTTGTTGGCTGTCCTCTCTAGCAGATTGCTGTATTTGCAATTTTAACTGCTGATATTCAGTATCTTGGTCTGCAATTTCCTTTATAATCTCCAGAAAGGGACTTTTCCACCCACTAATGGAAACTTCATACAAATTTTGTATTTTCCGGCTCAAGGCGTTTGCCACCCTATTTTCCTTCCCTTGCAAATGTTTTATATCAAAGTCAAAGCCGCTTAGAAAGTCCACCCACCGTGCTTGCCTAGCGTTTAAGGTAGGCTGGCTGAAATAATTGGTCAAGCTGTGATGGTCGGTAAGCAGCAAAAATTTCCTGCCCATGAGATAATGCCGCCACATCTTTAGGGCATGTATAACGGCAGCCAACTCTAAGTCATAAGCAGAATATTTCTGCTCATGTTCTTTTAATTTTCGAGACTCGTAGGCAATTACCTTGCCTTCTTGCATCAAGACCCCTCCCAATTCTTCTTTACTAGCATCCGTACATACTACGTAATCCTTATTAGGATCAGCTATACTCAGAATAGGCATTGTGGTGAGCAGATGTTTCAATTGCTCGAAACTTTTCTGGCAATTTGGGGTCCAACGAAACAATTTTCCTTTCTTTTGTCAGTGAGGTAATGGGAAATGCTACCTTAGAGAAACCTTCCACGAATCTCCTATAATACCCAGCTAATCCCATGAAGGATCGGACGTCTGCTACATCTTTTGGAACAGGCCATTCCATTATAGCTTTTATCTTTTCCGGATCCACTGCAATTCCATCCTTTGTGATCACGTGACCCAAATACTGAATTTCTTCTTTGAAGAAGTCACACTTACTAAACTTAGCGTACAACTGATGTTCTCGAAGGGTCTGTAATACTATTCGGAGATGTTTATGATGTTCTTCGATGGTGCGTGAATAAATTAATATATCATCAATAAATATCAGCACGAACTGATCCAAATAAGGATGGAAAATACCGTTCATTAAACACATGAAGGTTACCGGGGCATTGCTGAGCCCAAACGGCAAAACCACAAATTCATAGTGTCCATACCTGGTTCTAAAAGCTGTTTTTGCAATGTCTTCATCTTTAATTCTGATCTGGTGGTAGCCTGATCGTAAATCGATCTTAGAGAACACTGTTGCGCCTTTTACTTGATCGAACAATTCATCGATCCGGGGAAGAGGATACTTATTTTTGATGGTCAATTTATTCAATTGTCTGTAATCAATGCACATCCGGAGGGTGTCGTCTTTCTTCTTGACAAATAATACTGGGGCCCCCCATGGAGACACACTAGGACGGATGTAATTCTTGTCTAGTAATTCTTGCAACTGCATTTTTAATTCTGTCAACTCAGGTACACTCATTCTGTAGGGTGCTCGTGACACTGGTGCGGCCCCTAGTACCAACTCTATAGTAAAATCTATGTTTCTTCGCGGTGGTAGTCCTGGAATCTCCTCCGGAAACACATCTGTAAATTCTTGTATTACAGGAATATTATTCAAAGATGCTGATTTATCCTCAGAATTCGCATAACCCACTTGGATGGCGTACACTTGACAACCTTTCCGTACACATTTTACCAATTGGTTTGCAGTTATCGGTCGGACCTGCACTGGTCGCTTGATTCCCTGCATTTCTTTTCTGTTTCCTTGTTGATCTCTGTAATAAATAATTTTGGTTTTGCAATCAACTAATGACCAGTGTTTCTCCAACCAGTCCATACCGATTAGAATATCATAGGAACCCAGAGGGAGTATGTTCAGGTCAGCTGTTATTGGCTGGTCTGCTATAGTAAAAGAGCAATCGTTGATCTTGGTTGTTACCCGTCGCTTGGCTCCAGTAGCTAATTGCACTAGCCATGGGTTTTCAAATTTAACAGATTGTAAATTACAACGTTCCACTACTTTTGGGTTCACATAGCTTAGCGTGGCCCCGGGATCAATTAAAACAGATATGGTAAGGTTTGAGATTTTACCTTCGAACGCGACCATGGTTGGCTGATATTCCGCCTGTCGGTCTTCCAAAGCCGCATTGATTCTGGGTATGCTTCGACCCACTTCGCCAACGGTTGAGGCTTCATGAATTTGGGATAACTGTTCGGCCCCTTTTCGCTGTGGACAATTTTTAACGTAGTGAGGTCCCCCACAACCCCAGCACTGCACAGGGGGCCTTGCTGTCCCTTCATTGTCCAATCTGATTTGTTGTTCACTGGCTTTGGACTCATTTGCAGATCTAAACTTAGATGCAGTTCTTGTTGCAAATCTGATGTTTGTTCCTTTTCCAATTCCTTTATTTCCATTGCTGCGATTTCCTTTGTTGTTTCCAACTGTCTTAAAACTCTTCTTCTCATTCCATTTCCTGCTAGCAGTTTCCCCTTTTTGTTTACCTTGTTGATAGCAGATTCTAGCCTTGCAGATTACTTCATCCATTGATTTCGGATTGTCAAATTCAATCCTTTCCCGCATATACGGGGGTAAACTACTAAAGAATTGCTGCACTTTCGCTTTTTCCTCTCTTATATATGGCACGTAGCGGAGTAGGGAAGTAAAACGGGTGATGAATTCATCCATAGTCTGCTGCCCCAATCGCAGATCATGGAATTCTCTAGCTTTTTCATCATAGAAGCGTTCGGTTAAATACCTCTCTTTAAAGAACCTTTGAAAATTGTCCCATGTTATGTTTTGCTCGGTAACCCCTTTTACGATCTTCACCTCCTCCCACCATAAGGTGGCCTTTCCTTGTAATTGAAAAATAGCCAGTTGTGCTTTAAGATTGTGGTCGTATTCATAAAGCTGAAAATACTTATTCATATTGATTAACCATGCTTCAGCTGCTTCCTCTTGTTCTCCGTCAAAATATGGTGGCTTAATCTTACGGAATTCCCCTTGTAATTCTATCCTTTGTCTTTTCGAGGTTTGCTGTTCAAATGCATTATCAAAGCGTTCCTCCTGCTCCTCCGATCCTTCGGGGGGTATGTGATGATTCTGCTCTTCCAACATTCTTTGCTGTTCTGCACTAGGATTAACTGGTAGTTGATTTTGTCTGTCGGACAAACTTTTCAAAATTCTTTCTTGTTCCATCGTTAATCGGGCATTATCTTCTCGTAGTCGAGCCATCTCATTCTTCAGCTCCTGTACTGTCTCCAGAATTGCTTGATTTGTGATTTTGGCTTCTTCTCCAAGTTGTACCCACAATTCTGGGTTATTTTCTGCGCCGGTCACGCCCTGTCCCGTTACAGGTCGTCGCGGTGTATTCTCTGCCCTCCTCATGTCTTTTGTTCTCAGAATCTGATCCTGTAAAAAAAACGTTCAAGAGTAATAATGAAAATGACTATTTGTTAATCCATTTACTACAGTGTCCATTCATTATTGTCTTACCCAGAGGCCACAGTGCTGTATCTGGGCTCTGATACCATATGTCATAACCCTCTACACATTAAACAATTCATAATTTTTTTTTTTTATTTAACCTATGTATTTAAACGAAGACTTCTTCCTTCCCAAGGTGAATGATGGTAAGTTTTTAATGCGATAACCCAGATTTATATATTGGCGGAAACATGAAAGTTGATTGTCCTTGGTCATTTACATAGCACATAAATGTTTCAGTTTTGGCGGCATGTCTAGTTGCTCTGGGTTGGACAGCTGGCTCCTCGGTCCACGCCCTCGATCCGCTCCACTGATATTTTTTGGTTTGGTAGCTGTGGGATTTAATGCCACAGCTCCGCTACACCTTCCTCGGGATTTCCACAGTGAACAGACGATCAGGATGGGTTCTCGTGATCGGACGGTGTGTATTGAGGCGCCCTGGCAGCAGGGTACTTAGGGTTTCATCCATGCGTTTTTTGTGTTATTTGCAACGTTGCTCCAGTTTTGCAGCGCAGTTTCTTCCTCCGGCGTCGCCTCCATACCAGGGTGCCAATGGCATGGTCTTGGTTTGGTTCACCCCGTCAACGTCTTCGAATGTGTTACAGTTATGGATTCTGTTGACGGTGGAGCCATTATTGGCTCCCACCTTGAGCTTTCATCCGTCAGGTAATATTCCTCTTCCTTACCTCATTGCTGTACTGATTCTCTTTTCCCATTGTAATTCGTAAACATGGCTAACTACCCTCGATAGAATGTTGGCCTGGAACAGGGAAGCAATCCATTGAGGCCCGCGGCGACAAGGAGGGTACCGGGTTTCTGCCGTCAATGTTTCTCTTCAGGTAAGAGCTCTACCACCCGTAGGGATTTATTAGTTGCTCAATCTCTGAGTCATGCTTATTTTTGTTCTTCTTCTGTCAGGGTTTTGTCGATTTTGTTTATAGCTTGGTGTAATGATTTCTCTTCGGACAGAGCATCTATTCTTGTTCGATGTCTACCCTTTGTCCTGGAGGGTTAATCCAAGGATGCCAAATGGCGTAGCTTGTTCTGTTTAGATAGGTTTACATTTATTTTCAGCTACCCATTTCCTCTGAAACTCTTCGAAGGGTTTCAGAGCTATGGAATCGAGTTCAACACTCGATTAGACCTTGTTCTTTATTGTAATTATTCGGGTCTCAGTACAATTTATTATGTAATGAATTCGGTATCATTTGGCTACAGTTTTATGCATTATGAGTTTAGGGTTTGTCCCGAGTTGCCCAAACAGGTTATCGTTTTGTTACTGTACTTAATACATTTGTAATGGATTTACATGTTGATATTCTAATAGTAAAGCGGTACTGCTCTCCTACGAGCCACCGATCCTCTTCATAATTACATATATATGTTTATTTGATTTTATGAAATACTCTGTTGTTTTTCGTTGACGGTCTTACTCTCTCAAGAGTTGCTGTCTTTTCTCATGATTAACTGATATATAGATATGTTGACATTTATGGAAATGCCTATTGTTATTTGATAATGGCTTGCTCCTTCATGAGCTACCGACCTTTCTTCATGATTTTGATATATATATGTGTTTGACATTTAAGGGAATGCCCTGTTGCGACTCGATGATGGTCCTGTTCCTACGTGGGTCATCGATTTTCCTCATCATTAGATTAAGTTGATTTATTGCGCACAGGCCACAATCTTCTGTATTTATTTCCTTGCTTTATCGTTTAATGATCTTCCTTACAGAGCATGCTAATATGGTTCACTGGATTAATTAATCCTTTTCTCGGCGCAATACTGTAGCTCCATGCTACCAGGTTGTAACCACCTGGTATTCTGCCAGTTCACTTATTCCTAGTGTTGAAATGGTCGGACGGTTGTCTCGACAACGTTTACATTATGATTTTGTTACGGTGTTTGTTCTTGCATCATATATCTAAACTTATTATTCCCGAAAGGGTTTGTGTTGTCATTACCGACTTTGGTATATATATTTTACAGTATACAGTACCTAGCAGTCTAGCTGAGTATAGGGTACTCCTAATAACTCTTCTTTAACTGTTATACCTGTAATGTAATTCATCCTTATTAAATGTGTATTATTTCGTTCAGTATTTGTATCGTTTTTGCAGAATATAAGTCACTGCTTCCTGAGTCATCCTTACAGGTGTAAATTACTATTTCCTGTGTTATTTACGTAGTGCAGTTATGAACATCTATGTTCCTGTTTTCACACTCAGTCAATGAGAGTTAGGAACCGTTCTTTTCCCATTCCTACACTTGATAATTACTGTTTCTTTCATTGAATACAATTTGAATCGTCAGAAATTAAGGTACTGGATAATGTTTAGGTTTTAGTTCTCTGTTTTCTTTGTTTTGTTACATAGATAACAGAGACGTTGTTCATTACCAATATCAGTTTCAGTAATACCCTAGGTTCTAAATCACAACCTAAAAGTAAACTTACAGTAATTATAATTAAGCTCTCATAAATACAAGGTAATATCTAACCTTTCGGATTTTATGGAAACTGAATAACATCTATACTTACCTGTATCTCCTCGTCCTCTATCCTCTGCGCTTCTATAGCATGTAGAAGATTATTTAATGCTTGTTATCCTCCCAGCCATGAGATCAGTCATCCGAACTGAATCTCTCCCCCAAGCTCTCTTGCTGGCCACAGCCCTCAGCAATATGAAGCACACTTGTGCCTGTGCTATCTGGTCCTCACCAGACGTAGCACTGTTCTCTTCTGCTTCAGTGCCCTCTCTTTTCTTCCCGTTTGTTCCTCTAACAACCCAGGTCTTTTCCTCTTTCCCCTTTTCTATGGGAAAGAGAAAAGCAGTTAGGGTTTCCCCTAGTATGATGGCAACTGTTTTTCTTTTATCTTTAAGCAAGAAAAGGATATAAATTTTCACATAAAGTTATTGTGTACATATATATTATGCAATCCATATTATTCAATTTTTGAACAAATAATATTTTCATCATTTTTAAGAAAATAATAATCTCTGTTTTTATATTCACCTATAATGGTAAATAAACAATTTATTTACGTAAAATGTTTGGTCATTACAGCTGAGTATACACGCAGGTTCACTATATACCAATTCGCGTTTAGAGGCAGGTTATACGCAGGTTCACTATGTACCAAGTCGCGTATATACGCAGGTTCGCTATATACCAAGTAGGGTATACATGCAGGGTATACTCGTAAGTTCTCTATATACAAAAATGCGTATACACGTGGGTTTGTTGATCAAAAGGCGCGTATGCGTATGCACGCTCATTCATGCAAAGAAAAGCGCGTATATGTTGGAAAACTTACCTTTGGTCCATGGCGGTTAGTCCTTGGAACTTGAACCTATGGTTTTGGACCATGGTACCTCGTCAGACGTGTTGATCCCTTGTATTGAGTTGATGGTATTGGTTTGTTATGGTTTTGGACCATGGTATTGAGCAAGGCCTAAGACTATAAAAGAGAAGAAGATCATTAGGCAAGTGCATTGAAAAAGTCTTTAATATCTGATGAAGGATGAGATCCAGTATGCAGGTTATGGATTGCTTGATCTAAGCTAAGGAGGGATCTCACAAGTTGATGGAGAACAAGATCTAAGGAGAGATCGACATCACATGGTTTGAAATGAACTATCTCTATATGATTGATTATGTTTATTCTAGATCTGTATACTGACGCACGTAATGATCTGAACTAGGTATAACTTAAGTTTGAAATCGCTGCAAGTCATGATTGAATATTTATAGATCTGTACGCGGGTTGGCTTTGATAAAAGTGCGTATGTACGCGGGTTTGGTTCGTCCAAGTAGCGTATACCATTTAAGCTATGATGATGATGATATAGTTGGTTTTGAATAGTGTTGCAGAGTTCAGGGTTCTGCTCTGTGTTCTGGTGGCTGCTTTTGTTGATAGGGTTCAGTGATTCAGTATTGGGTGATTCAGAGATTGATTATGCTAGTGTTGATTGATTGTGTGCTTCAATGATGTTGATGGGTCCAGTATGAAAATTTGATGAAACGTGGCCTTCAGATTGTAGTGGTGTGCTTCAGTGTATCTAGTCTGAAGAAAATTGATGAAACGTGGTACCTGGAGGAGAGAAGGTTGTAGGTCAGCACCTACGTACTAGTATCTAAGCTAGTACAAGAGCTAAAGGAATCTTTGGAGCATTGTAGCAGGTAGTAGCCTGCGTACTAGTAAATGGATCGGCTAGTACAAGAGCAAAGGGGGTTGTAGCTCCCGTACTGGTATAAAGCTGCACCAGTACAAAATATTGTAAAAGGATTTTCTTATTAAGAAGAAGATTGAGATGACTTGCAGCAGGTGGTTTTCTCCCGCATTGGTTTTCCACCTTATATCATGGTGTTCAT
>APFE031318132.1:0-12729 GCA_000404065.3 Pinus taeda
GACAATCTAGACTGATGGAAGGCAAGGAAGGCATGCTCTGTGCATTTTTCAGAATGAGCGGGAAGTGGGGGTTGGACAACCAAATTTGTGTAATTTTCCAAAGGAACGGGTCAAGCTACATGAAGGGTCAGTAGGCAGGGATTGCGCAATTTTTTGGGGGAACTCCCCGGGACACTGGCAGCCAAAACTGCACAATTCCCAGAGGAAATTGTCAGTTGGCTGCTGGGGTCACTGGCAGCCAAAATTGCACGACTGCCATAGGGAACTTCTAGTTGGCTGCTAGAGTCACTGGAAATAGAAACTGCGCAATTCCTGGAGGGAATTGGCAGTGTGTTGTTAGGGGTTTCTAGAAAGGAAAACTACACTAAGGCTAGGAGGTTGGCCCGCTAATCATCTCTGCAAAACTTTTGAGATGAGCTGGTTGATTGGAAGTGGAAATCCTTCGCATGAAAATTGTGCAATTTCTAGGATGAACAGTTGGTCGACTATCGAGATGACTGACTGGGAAAACAATGCAATTTTCTGAAGGAGACAGGGATGGGCACTTGGTGTCTATCCAGCATGTCTGCACAATTTCCTCAGTCAATTGAGCGACTGAAGTCAGTGGCCTTTGTGAAATTTTTGAAGGGAGTCAGTCCCGGGTTGACTGTCGGGTCTGACTATGTGGGTAGTCATCATGGAAGCTGACTTCAAATGCTTGCGTGTAGCACAACTTGTAAGGACTAGCTTGATGCTTCTATGTTGTTCTGGTTAACAGTTGATTGAGTCAAAAGAAGGGTGATGGTCCGACTATCAGAGGGGAGTTGATCTAGGTGGATATTGGTGGCCACCCACCAATTCCACTTGGACCCCCACCATTGTTTCTTTCCGTTTTTCTATTTCCTTAATTGTAGCACAATTTACTATTTTTAGCAGTTTTTCAGGTCTTGAACTTCCGGAGCCGTTTTGAGGCCCTAAACGATGTTTTTTGGGAAAATTGGGAGCAACATGTGGTCATGGACTAATGTTGTTCACTCAAAAGTTGTAGTCCTCAGATAGATCTTTCTAATGATGTATTTAGTGCATCAAACAGAGATCGTATGCCAAAGTTACGACCCCGGGAAGTTGATGTACCAATTTACCCAAACGGGGCCCATAGTTTGGTGCTTCATCTCCTAGTGTTACGTTTTTGGATGTTTAGGGTTTTCTATTGTTTCTCAACAATAAATAGGCCTTCGTGCCTCATTGTAAGATAGTTCAGAGGCATGTACCCGCCATATCTCTTCTCAGAGATAAGCTACCATTGCCCGAGCTAGTTTATTTCCATTTCTGTTGGTAAGCATATTTTAGCATTTTACATTAATGAAATGAAGTATTATTTCTGCTTCATCTCTGTATTTATGGTTATATCTATAATTTGTTGCGTTCCTGTTTAAATCTGGATCAGTGGTATCAGAGCGGTCTGCTCTTTCTCTATTTTTCTTTGCATGTCCCCAATGAGGTCGGGATATAAGAAGTTGGGGCTTGAACTAGTCAAACCTTTGCAAGACCAACCTTGCAAATCCCGATGACCTCCCATGTCAAATGAAAATAAAGATGAGGGGGCAGGATATCCTATCAAAATCTTACTTGAAGAAGCCCTCGAGTGACAAAGGAATGTGACGATGGACAACTTTGCCCAGATCCTTCAACAACTACCCAGGGGCGACACATCTACTTCCAGCAGCTACTTTGGAAGTGCCACACCCTTAAAGGTAAAAGTTAACTTTGACATTCCCATATTTGGGTGTTAGATAGATGCAGATGCTGTAAATAAATTGTTAAATCTGCTATAAGGATATTTTTCCGTTCATGATTTTTCCAGCGGGGAAAAGATCACTTTTACACTTCTCAAAGCAGCCCCCCATGTCAAGGACTAGTGGGAAAGCTACTGTGAGCCGAAGGATGAAAGTACGAACTCACTTTTTTCAGCCACACCCACTTGGAACTCATTCCGAGATGCCATCAAGGAGCAGTACTACCTTGTTAGGAGCTATGAGGATAAATACATAAAGTGGACAACGCTGCGATAGGGAAGGGACCAAGACGTGCCAAAGTTTACCATTGTTTTCCATACCCTTCACACGAAGTTAGGTATAAAGGATTCCAAGAATCATCTGGTTCTCAAGTACCACAGCTGCTTGCACAGGGACATCCAGGACGAAATGGAATTCCTGAACATCTCCTCGCTCGGCACGACATACCTATATGCCATCAAGATCAAGCAAAAGTTTAAAGAGAAGAAGCAAGACTTTGGATCTGCGAATCCGAAGCAAGGGAAAGGTGTCCCCAAACTGCAAAACAAAGGACAAAGCCAAGGTAGGGTGGCCTAGGAAAACCAGCCAAAGCTGCAAGTAAAGAACAACGTTGTGAATCTGAAGGACACAGGAAAGTGGTGTGAGTTCCATAAGAGCTCCACTCACAACACAAGTGAGTGTCGAGCCAAGCAGTCACTGGTGGCCGAGCTAAAGGCTTTGGAATGATATGCATGTTCCGACTCTGAGTCAGAACCTGACAAAGGGAAGCAGATTATCGATTTTGAGCCCAACACCACTGTTGCCACCACGAAGATCCAAAAGGAGGAACCCAAAGATCCAGAGGAGGAAGAGCGCCTCTTCCACTCCCAGATGTGGATAAAGGGTTCCCCACTACAGTTCATTGTCAACAACGGGAGCAAAAAAAACCTCATTTCGACAAAGGTCATGAAGTAGTTGGGCTTACCAACCACAACACATCTACAAGCGTACACCATCGGGTGGCTTCGCCAAGGACGGGATCTTCGCGTGAGCCATTAGTGTCGCCTTCCATACAACATCAAGCCCTTCATGGATGAGGTATTATGTGACGTTTCTCCCATTGATGTTTGTGATGTATTATTAGGCCAACCATACTTATGGAAGCGACACGCTGTGTATGAGTCAAGGCCTCATGTTGTTATTGTTACTTTGGGAAATAAGTTGTATAGGATGCCGGAGGTAGCATTGCCTATCACCATCTCTTTGGTGACTACAAAACAATGCAATAAGATCATTTCCAAAACCAGAAAATTTGTTTTCCTGGTGATACACCCTCAGGGAAAGAAGAAGATAGGGCCCCTTTGCACAATAACAACAGATGGCCAATTTCATGGAGGAGTACAAGGACATCTTCACCTCCCCCGCAGGGGTGCCTCTGCACTGTTAGGTCAAGCACTCCATCGATCTAACCCCAGGTGTGTCGTTGCCCAATATTCCAATCTATCAACACTCCATTATGGAGAAGGATGAAATCAAGAGGTAGATTCAGGAGCTACTACAGAAAGTTCGCATCCTACCAAGTTCATTGCCTTGTGGGAGCCCGATTGTGTTGGTATAGAAGAAGGATGGGACTTGGAGACTCTGTATTGACTATCAGGCGATGAACAATATCATTATCCGGAATGGGTACTCGATCCCACAGATTGACGACCTTCTAGACTAACTAAAGGGGGCAAAATATTTCAACAAGATCAACTTGAAGTTAGGATATCACCAGGTACCAATCAAACCCTCTGATGTGTGGAAGACTACCTTCAAAGCCAAGGAGGGCCTTTTCGAATGTTTGGTTATGCCTTTCAGGTTGATGAATGTTCCTGCAACCTTCATGAGGTTGATGGATGACATCTTGCGACCATTCATCAACTCATTTGTAGTGGTATACCTGGATGACATCCTGATCTTCAGCCAGAGTTGGGAAGAGCTCCTCCACCACATACAACATGTTCTCCAAACACTGCGGCAACACAAGCTATGTGCCAATTTGGAGAAATTCACTTTTGGCATGACCCAAGTTCAATATCTGGGATATATTATTTGTTAGGGTTCAGCCCTAACCCCCTTATTTATGTAATAGGATCGATTCATAGTTATAGTTAAGTAAAGAGTCAATAAAGCCCGTATTAATAATTTTAAGTGGTTAACCCGCTTTTAAGGAAGGGACCATAGTTAGTTGCAAATGGGCCATGGTATTAGATAGATGGTATTAATAAGAACCATGGTATTACCCCATGGTATTGCATGTATGAATCCTACATAAAGGATAGAGACTCCCCTTGAGGAGCATCGTGTCTTATTTTGTAATTGAGCTTAGCTCTAATGGAGGTTGCCCTCTCGAAGAGGTAAGTGAACATTGCTTTCTGAATAATAAAATACTTGTTGTTATTTCTCATTGTTCTATGTTCTAGGTATATTTCTTCGCATATTTGGTATTCGGGTATCATCTTGCAAGTTAAGAGCATACCATTATTGATGAATGGGGAGTGCATGTAGATCCAACCAAGATCCAAGTCATTCGGGATTGGCCATCTCCAACCACTCTGAAAAAGCTCCATAGCTTTCTAGGTCTTGCCAATTTCTACCGCAGGTTCGTGTTGGGATTCTCTCATATCACTTGGCCCTTGAGTCAAGTCATCAAGGGAGGAGGGAAAGAAAAAATCTTTTGTTCTCAATATCAACAGTAGGCATTCACAGAGTTGAAACATCACCTTTGCTCGAAACCAGTCCTCGCATTACCAAACTTGCAAAATCCATTTGAGATTAAGATAGACGCCTTTGACTATGTTATTGGGGAAGTCCTTACTCAACACGAGCATCCAATGGCATATCATAGTGAGACACTTTCAGACATAGTCCAGAAGTATCCCACTTATGAAAAATAGATGTATTCCATTGTGCAGGCATGTCGACAATAAAAGCATTACATTTAAGGGAAGGAAATGGTCATCCACATTGACCACCAGCCCCTACAATTCATGCAAATGCAAGGGAAGTTGCTGAATGATCGCCATCAGAAGTGGTCCACATACCTACAACAGTTCCATTTGAATATCAATTATAAGAAGTGCAACACCAATATTGTTGCAAATTGCCTTAGTCGACCACTGATCATGGTATTAACCACCATGCTCAACTCTTGTGGGCACGAGACTTCTGATTGGCCACTTCTCTACAAAAGTGACCCAAAATTTCAGCCACACATACCAGACACTCTTGGAGGGTCAGAATGTTCCATATTTTCACCTCCACAATGCCCTATTATGCCACCTGGGTCACCTTTATGTTCCTTCAAGCGAGCGTGAAAAGATGATTTGGGAAGCACACTACAGTCGAACTGCTCAGCATTTCAGGGTCAAGAAAATGGTGTCAATACTGCAAAAGTATTTCTATTGGTCGAATCTTCGACAAGATGTTAGGAAGTACATCAAATCCTGCATTGTCAAATCGACCATCAAGAAGCAAGGCCTCTATACCGCTGCCTACCCCTATTTGACCTTGAGAATCCATCTCCATGGATTACATGTTGGGGCTTCCTTCTACTAAGCATGGAAATGACTGTGTTTTTGCGGTCATCGACAGATTGTCGAAGATGGCCATTATGGCAGCCTGCAAGAAGAATATCACAACAGAAACTACTACTAAACTATTCTTTGAACGAGTGTGGGTACACTTTGAGTTCCCATAGTCTACAATCTCATATTGGGATAGCAAGTTCCTCAGTACATTTCGGTTTAGTCTCTGGTCGACGCTGGACACCAAACTCACTAAGTCCACAACTTTCCATCCCCAAATTGATGGCCAGACAGAAGTCATCAATAGGATGATCATACACATTCTGCTCATGTACAAATCGAAGCATCCACGCACATGGGATGAGAGCCTCCCCTATGTATAGCACAACTCTAACCAGGCTCTCCACAGCTCGACTGGCCACAACCATTTTTCAGGTGGGCTTGGGATTCCAGCCACTATGTCCCATTAATGTGGCCATGCCATTTGCAGCTACTCAAATAGATTTAGTTCATGTCCAGTCCGAAACTGATAAGGAAAATAACTTCATTGAACACATCCAACATATCTTCTAGTAGGTCATGAAATTCTGGAGAAATCAAATGCCAAGTACAAGTAGCAACGTGATCAACATCGAGTTCCATACAAGTTTCAAGTGGGCAACAAAATATGGTTGCATTTGAAAAAGGAATGCCTTATCGAAGGCTATTGGAAACTCTGACCACTCTAATATGGTCCTTACACCATTACCAATGTTGTGGGAGACAATGCATTTGAGCTCAGTATCCCCCCATTTCTTGGCCTGCACTCCATGTTCAATGTGGACCACCTTCGGCCATACTTTCCACCATTACTAGACACATCCGACATTGCAGAAAAGCTCATACCAATAGAGTTAAATCTATATTGCATGGAACAAGCTGCAACTGATCGGATCATGGACATGCATTCAACCACACTCACCAGCAGAAGATCCAACTATATCGAGTTGTCAAAGCAGGCCAACTCCTTCACCAGGGCAAATGGCTCACCAGGGACCAAGTTCAACAGAAGTTTCCTCATCTCATGGAGTAACTTAACGCAATGGGGACCATTGCTTCCTATGGGGGGAGGAATGATCCAGGTGGATATTGGTGGCCACCTGCCAATTTCACTTGGACCCCCACCATTGTTTCTTTCAGTTTTTCAATTTCCTTAATTGTAGTATAGTTCACTATTTTTAGCAAATTTTCGGGTCCTAAACTTTCGGATCCATTTTGAGGCCCTAAACAACATTTTTTGGGAAACCTGGGAGAAACATGGGTCCATCGATCGATGTTGCTCAATCAAAAGTTGTAGTCCTTGAATAGGTCTTTCTACCGAGGTATTATGTGCATCAAACGGAGATCGCATGCCAAAGTTACGACCCTAGGAAGTTGATGTACCAATTTACCCAAACGAGGCCCATAGTTTGGCGCTTCATCTCCTAGGGTTAGGTTTTTGGATGTTTAGGGTTTTACATTGTTTCTCAAAAATAAATAAGCCTTCGAGCCTCATTGTAAGATAGTTCAAAGGCATATAGCCGCCACATCTCTTCTCAGAGATAAGCTACCATCTCCCAAGATAGTTTATTTCCATTTATGTTTGTAAGCATATTTCAGTATTTTACATTAATGAAATGAAGTATTATTTCTGCTGCATCTCTATATTTATGGTTATATCTCTAATTTGTTGTGTTCCTATTTAAATCCAGATCAGGAGTCTGATCGTCAGAACTTCAGCAAAAATGACTAAGTGTGTGAACGATCGAAAGACGCATAGGTGATCATACGAACACACACTCACATGACTTGACGATGAAACGAACCAAACCATCCAGAACACATGCTCAACATGACTAACCAACGGTGCAAGTGACAAGCGTGACACTTGTGATTGGCCATTCATTAATCAAGACGATGCTTGCACAGCAGTGAATGTGACTCTGTGTGTGAGTGTGACAGATGCTTTCATAGCTAACACAACAAGCACATATGAAGCGAAGATTCAGAACATAGTCACAAGCATGACTTAGACACCAACATGTAGAAACTTGAATGAAAAGAGCAAGCAACGCGAATGCAAAGACTCACACGAGCTCACGAAGTGAACCCAAGTGTGTGCAATCACTAGGTGAAACTCTTCAAGGGAGGCTCCAAAATTGGTGAAGGCCAAAATTTTGGAGGGTGGTTGTAGCCGCTACAACACCATCCTCCTAAAGTTAGGAACCTCCCCCTTCGGGTTTTATGGTCTATTTGGCTGCTTAAAAACAAATCCATTTTCAGGGGTATTGAACCTCACTGGACTCAAGCTTTTGCTCATGTCATATCCTATACTCCTTGATAATGACCGACCTTCACCTCAGTGAACTATCATTTCTGAAGCCATAGACAAGAGCCTACCTTGGGCCTATTTTGATGGATTAACCCAAGAGAATGGATGCAGGGGAGGCGCCCTCTTACATCTATTTGATAATCATTATTTCAAAATTTAGATGGGATTGGGCAATGTGACTAACAAATTTGCAGAACTAACCACTCTCAAGCATCTTTTGTATTTTTCATTAGAGGAGGAGTGTAGGCATATACAAATATTTGGCGACTCTTAGATCAGTATAAACTGGTTCAACAACACAACTATTTGTCATCTACACACACTCAGGAATATACTGGATGATGCATTACTTTTGAAATCACTTTGACTCGATTTGTTGTCATCACATCTACAGGGAACGCAATTAGATTTCCGACCAGTTATCCAAGGAGGTTGCAGTTTAGCCTAGGGGTCTATGGTTGATTCAGGGGCAGAGGGGACCGGAATACTATCAATACCACCACCACCCATACATTGACCAAAGGATACAGGGGATCGATAGGCCCTGATTTCATGGGATATTTTTGACATACAAACAAACTTTTGCATCTAGTACAGTTTTATCTGTATATATCTATTTTTGACTTGTAATTTTGTAATTATCACTAGACTACCCTATGGGGTTTTTTTGTACAAGAACATTTGAAGGTGGACCACCACAATTTACAACATATGCTTCTTTAATCATCTACAATATGTAACTTTCAACATATTAATGGAAATTACAATTTTTCCCTGAGCAGAGGGGACCGGAATACTATCAATACCACCACCACCCATACTTTCTCCAAAATTGAAAAATAAGACACATCATACTCTAAATCATACCTTCCAATCTCATTATGATTGCCTATAAATATTCAAAAGTCTTATGATAAGTGATTCCACTAATTATTTACCTGAGACATTTAGTCGTTTATATATCAAAGAAGAAGAAATATGAAAATTATTTTATTAAAAAAAAATCTTATGGAACTAGGTTCATACTAAATTCTATAAAGTTATTAAATTATAAAATACTAAAATTTAATGTTTTAATATTATTCAAATTAATTATTTGATATTTATAAATTTTTAAGATTTTGTTTTAAAAAACTAAAAGAGATTTTGATTAATCAATTTCTTTTTAATTGTATTTTATATTTAAAGAAAATATGTATAGAGACCCAAAAACCATTTTGTTTCTTTATTTATTTTAAACATTTTGTTTCGTTTATTATTTTAATGGGCGTTTTGCACATTACAGTGAAGTAATATTTTAAATTTAAACAATTCCTTTTATATTTATTATTTAGTTTTTTATTATTAATGTTTAGTTTTAAGTTTTTATTCACCCACTTGTATATGGTAACGATGAGTAAATAAGTTTTCAAAATTTATAGTCATAACAATATAAGCTTTTGAAGGAAATTGATATATTAGGATATGAAATAGTTAAGTTAAGAGTTATTAAATTTCATATATATTTTTTTGGAAATTATATATTGGTAAAATTCATAAATATTTTAATTATGAAATAATTAATATTTAGAGTGAATATCAATTTAAAAGAATTAAGTCAAAATCTGTATTATTGTGGAAAATCATACATTAGGCAAACTCATACATATTCAACTACAAAATACCCAATATTTAGAGTAGATACTAATCTAACGTAATATCAATTCAAAGAATTTACTAAATTTCATACCCATATAAAATCATATATTAGTCAAAATCATATTTCAAAATCCATGTCAAGCAAAAAAGATTGAAAACCACATTTTCAAAAATCTTGTTGCATAACATTCTCATATTTCCAAATATCTCATCTACTTTTACCAAAATAAATGTGTTATTCCCTAAAATTATCTCATTTCTTTGACTAAACTAAAATTAAACAAACAAAAATTCACAACCACATTTTCAATTGTCTTATTACATAACATTCTCATATTTCCAAATATCTCATCTACCTACCAAAATAAATGTGCTATTCCCTAAAACTCTCTTATTTTCAAACACCTCATCTTTGACCAATCTAAAATTATTGCATGTGCTTACAACATTTTCATACTTACAAATTTAACCGATCATGAAAACCCGCAACATATCAGCTCAACCATTAATCATATCAATTTTTATTTTTTTATTTTAATATCAGAATTTACTTTTTCTTTTTAACTTTTCCTTATTATCCTTAACATCATTATTTTTATTTTTTCCATTTTCATTTTTTCTCCTTTTATATTTAAAATTTTATATAAAACTTAAACTAATTTGCTTTGGTTTGCCATTTAACTTTTTTTTTCATTTAATTTTATTTAATAGTATTCATTTAATCTCCCATCTATCCTTTATTCATGGTAAGTCAATCTCACTTACTCATTTTGTATTCTATTTTTATAGATCAATTTGATTTTTATTTATTTAAACCCGTTTTTTTTATATTTATTTATTTATTTATTTGTAAAAGTTAATTTTAATTTCATTTTATAAAAGGTTCAATTTAACATTTTTTATTTTCATGATATTTGGGTGGAATGTTTATTTTAAGATTGAATGTTGCATAAAATTTATATAATAATATTAGGGTTGATATTTATTGCAAAGTAGTTATGTTCTTTTTACATTTTAATTCAATTAAAAAATGTTCTTGTACAAAAAAACCCTATAGGGTAGTCTAGTGATAATTACAAAATTACAAGTCAAAAATAGATATATACACATAAAACTGTACTAAATGCAAAAGTCTGTTTGTAGCTCAAAAATATATATATGGGGTAAAATGAGTTATGGTGTTTTAGGCATGTGGTATTGATAAGCCATGGTATGTAGTTATGGTATTATAACAAAGTATATTTACAAAATAATTATCTATATGGTAAAGTAGAGATGAATATTTATGATTATGAATATTTTTACATGTTTATTAAATCTATAAATATTTCACTCTATTAAGTAGTTTATTATTTAATTAAATAAATTACTATTTAAATTAAGTTTTTAATTTTTTAAATTTTGACAATATAATGTATTATTAAAATAATATTTAATACATATCATAAATTAAAAGCCGACTATATTCATCAATTATTAATTTATTTACATGATTATATCATAAAGAAAAATTAATTTTAAATAATAAATTATAAATCTTAATTTTATTCATGTTTGTTTTCATCTTAATTTTTATTCCAATTTCATCTTAATTTTTATTCATGTTAGTTTTCATAACAATAGAGTCCCGTCCCACTCGGCTCGTGAAATGAAAAATGGAAAGGACGACAACGGCCGCCGCTTTTGACCGCTTTTGAGATTTGTTTTCATAATAACACAGACCCGTCCACACACACCACCAACCAAATTAATAATAACAAGGACGGATGCTAAGCATTATTGACTTGTATGTTTATTCATTTGTTTTATTCCACTTTAGCATTATTTAGCATAATTCTGATGATTTATTGTTAGCAAGGTGCGGGTAATTGATTGCATAGATAACAATGTTGTTTTGCTGTGGGATAAGACTTTGTGAAAATCCAACATTTTATTGCAGCGAAATGAAACCGTATAAACGGCCGACACTCCATCTTTGCAGAATATATCTATATTTACAATTTTTATGGTAAATTTTAATAGATATCAATTTTTTAAAAAATATTAAAATTGAATTCTTATTTCAGTTTAGCAAATTATTTATTTAAATGGGCAATAATAATGATCACATTATCTAGAGCATTTTCATATCATATGGATAAACTTTATCAATTTGTAAAATGACAATGCATTCTTAATATGAGTTTGATTGCTTCGTCGTCATTCATTATTATACTTTGGCATCATTATTATACTTTGGTATCAGTGAATTGTTTTATAGCCACGCATCCATTAAAATGTCTTCAACTTGCCAATGCCCAAATTTTTTTTATAGCCGCACGTTCACTTAATGTCTTCAACCTCCCCACACCCATATTTGAGTGCCGGCTTAGCGATCTCTCTATCACAACCACCCAGACAAATGACATTTGTAAACACTTGTTCAAATTGCATGCAGAAAACCAGAAACAAGATGAACAAGTATTGTGGCCTTCTCCTTTGACTTGGCTAGTGTTTCATTCATTGGGGAAAGTCTCTACGGGATAGATGATTGATAGAAGTTAGTCCTTGTGGAAATGAGATTTATATAGTTTGGATTGAACCATGCCTTGGACCTTTTTTTTGCAGGAAGGAGCACTTTGCCCACAGAAAGAAGGCATAATAGACCAACATTGGAGTTCAAACCAAAGGGTTTCACATGGAGAGAGAGAGCATCAATGCATGGGCATTCAATAACCATATTTATTTTCCATCAGGATTCCAGAACTCACATTCTTTTGTATAAAAATATCTAATTTTCCCCTTTCATTTCTTGCTAGTGCCCTTCCTTCATCTTAGTAACTATTTCATGGGTCGGCTCCCCCATTATATGAGTAAGCTTCACGACATTAATTGGCAGGGTTGTATTCCATTACGATTCCCCATTTTTCTTTGTAGACAAGGTCCTAACGTGTTTGTAGGATCCATTTCTCTGATGCCCACATGTAGAAAGGATTCTCAAGTTTGTTTCAACTCTGTTTTCTGGATGCCCATCTACCCATTTGGCTATAAATTATACAAGGTCAATTTATTTGATGAGAATTTGGGCATGAAGCTCCAGGATATATTTACTTGATGCTCTGTACTCGGAGGCATACTGAGATTATAACTCGAAGTTTATGTTTTCTGAATTTTGAAAGGTTTGTTATAATAAACCTGCTTAAAAACTCATGTAAAAATATGTAAATGGCCACAACGATGAGGCACATATTCCAAGTTGAATGGTGGGGGAACATCCTAATGGGTGTTGATTTAGTTTATTATGGCTTAGGAAATTGGCAAAAGCAATGGCTAAGGCTTTGGAATGACAAAATGACATTTTTGGCACATTTATTTATGAAAATAATGGAAATTAGGAGAAAAGGGAGGTGAAAGGTCACAGGTTGCATGTGAGGAGGAA
>APFE031318132.1:14113-25379 GCA_000404065.3 Pinus taeda
AGAGATGTGTGGCTACATGCCTCTGAACTGTTCCGAACTGTGTTACAATGAGGCTCGAAGGCCTATTTATTGTTGAGAAACAATGGAAAACCCTTCACATTCCAAAACCTAACTGTAGAAGATGAAATGCCAAATTGTGGGCCTCGTTTGGGTAAATTGGTACATCAATTTCTCGGGGTCGTAACTTTGGCATACGATCTCCATTTGACGTGTATGATAGCTCGTTAGAAAGATCTATCCGAGAACTACCACTTTGGGAAGGGCAACATCGATCCATGGACCTATGTTGCCCCCAGATTTCCCAAAAAACGTCGTTTAGGGCCTCAAAACGGCTTCGGAAGTTCAGGACCTGAAAAAACTACTAAAAATAGTAAACTGTGCTACAATTTAGGAAACTGAAAAGACTGAAAGAGATAGTTGTGGGGGTCCAAATGGGATAGGTGGGTGGCCACCAACATCCACCTGGATCATGTGTTGAGAAGTTATATCATGCTAACTAGATTGATTGTGCAAACAAGATTGCCTCCCTTCAGATACATTAAGGTATCAACTTGTTTATGTCATCTACCTTGCGCTTGACTGTTTGATCATGACATCTAGGAACCATGGGAATTTATTCATGGTGTTTATTGTCAGTCTTGTGCTTTTGGTATTTCATTATTTATTGTGCTTGATTGGTAGCTTTGTTTATGTCAATGTATGGGCATACCACTTTGTTTGTGGAGTCGTGTTTTTATTGGTTTTCATAGTTTTCTTTTTGTTTGTTTCTTGTGCTTGTCTTTTATGTTTTGAGTCTTGGGAATTGGTTGATAAAGAGGAAACTTAATGGAGATCAGGGAGAATTGTGTGGTACCCTAAATGTAATGTAAGATTCAGATGAAGCTCGGTGCATGAGTCAGCGCAGTGGAAAGTAAGACTATGATAGTCGGTAGGACTAGTTGGGTGCATTGTGGTAAATGGACAATGGTAGTAGAAACATGAGAAGAGTATCTAGAAAAGGTAAAGTAGATGAACCTAAGGTGTCAGATGGTTTGACAAAGTTGGGAATGGTGGTTCTCAATGTTGTGCATTCTGTGCACAAATAAGGAATTTCTCTTTACCTAGACCTTATGTTATCTGGTAATTATGTTATGATCATCGTTATGTTGACGTTTATATATGTATACATGTATGTATGTATGTCATTGTCTGACAGGATGATGATTGTTTTATGCTAATTATTATATATGTTTGTATCTATGTCACTGTTTGACAGGTTGTCAAGGATTGTTCATGTGGAGGAATGATTTCTTATGCAGGTGAATGGCATGAAGAGATTCCCGGTTCATGAGGAATCAATTGGGAAGAGTAGCCTAATGCATATACGAGGTCAGCATCATGTGGTTACGACTTGACATTATGTGATTATATTATGTCTATGTTATGGGCATGTTATACCAAGGGATGCATCAACAAAATGAAAGTCGTGTGGTCCGTGGCATGCTAGGACAAGCATGGATGGCAAAGAGACACTAGAAGCAAGGTTATCTAGTAGAGACAATGTGGTTTTGGATGTGTGGTACTATTGTTGTGCATATGTTGTATATGTTGTACATGTTGCATATGTGTTATTGTGTGCATGCGGAGTTGTGCATATATAGTGTGTGTACATGTTGTTTATGCAAAGTTATGTACATGACGGTACATATAGTGTTGTGTGAATATTTCTTATGCAGTGATGGGTATAGATGGTGGTATGTACAGGTTGTATATGCAGTGTTGTGTATAGATGATGTTATGTACATGTTGGATATGCAGTGCTATGTACCTATGGTGTTGCGTGCATGTTGTACAGGTGGTGCTAGGTACATATGGTTTTGTGTGCATGATTGTACAATTGGTGTTGTGTGCATGTAGTGTTGTGTACATGTTGTACAAATGGCGCTATGTGCAAGCAGTGTTGTGTACATGTCATTCATGTGGCATTGTGTACATGTATTGTTGTGTACATGTCGTGCATGTGGTATTGTGTATACATTGTACAAGTGGTGCAGTGTACATGTGGCATTGTGTACACGTTGTGCAGGTGGTGTGGTGTATACATGGTACTGTGTATATGTTGTACATATGGTATTGGTGTATGTGTGGTATTATGTGCATGTCATACATGATGTGTTATGGGCATGCGGTACTATGTATGTGCATTTTGTAGTTGTGGTATCATGACATGTGTATTCCTTGTTTTGTACTTTGTGAGTAAATGTATTTTGCTGTGTTGTATACCAGGTGTAGATACATGTATTGTGTGGCATTGTATATCGGGTATAGATGTATGAGTTGTGTTGTATGCATTTTGAGGTGTCACATGTTGCGTGCATATGTATGTCTTGTGATGTACATTGTGTACGTATATGTGTTGTGTTGTGTTATACACTGGGTGTAGGAGTATGTATTTTTTTGTGTTGTAGACTGAGTGTAGATGCATGTATTGCATGGTGTTGTATGATGTGTGTAGTTGTATGTGTGTGATGCACACTATGTGTACGTGCACATGGTTGACGAAAAATTGTTGGGTGTTTGTCAGGTGCTACAACCGATTCAGAGTGCGTACAGAATAAAGACAAAGATGAAAGCCAAGGATTGATTAAAGGATAAGTATCAACATTTTATTTTAGTTTTATCATGCATGTGATTTATGATTCTGGTCTATGATGATTACATGTGATCTATGATTATGGCTTATGATGGTTATATGTGATATATGATTTTGATCTATGATGGTTGTGTTTTGTACTAACATGATGTGATATGTTTATACATAATGATTTGGTCAAAGATGTTAATTTGACTTGTTATGACATGAAGCAAACAAAATTGAAAATATACCTTATTGACAAGCTACTAATGAGGTATAATTTCAAGTTATTTCAATTTATTTTGGATCTAATGGAAATTATGTGCTTGGTATAGGATTGCATGAACATGCCCGATTGGGTGGTTGAAATCAAATGCAAGAATTAACAACAACAGTGAAAGAAATTGTAACATGCAACAGTATGCTGGTAGAGCACTTCAAGAGCAGGGCCATTGTGGGACACTAGTACCCAATAGTTTCCATTGGTTGCCATGAGAATGTTGTGACTGGTATGATGGATTTAAGGTAGGTATATGCTTTGTTTTTGTATTTTTTCATAGATATTTATTATTTTATTTTATTTTATTTATTTTTAAGGATTAGTTTTAATTTCATTTTATAAAACTTCTATTTAACATTTTTTTACATATCATTTTAGCTTTTTTATTTTCATGATGTTTGGGTGGAATATATCCATTCAAAGATTAAAACATTGCATAAAATTTATATAACAATACTAGGGTGGAGATTTTATGTTCAAGGTAGTTATACTCTTTTCTGCTTATATATATATATATATATATATAATATATATATATATATAATATATGGGGGTATAAATGAGTTTATGGTGTTTTAGGCATTACGGGTATTGATAAGTCATGGTATGTAGTCATAGTATTAACAGTGTATTTACAATATAATTATCTACAGGTAATGTAAAGATGAATATTTTTATGGTTAAGAATATTTTTACATGCTTTTTTAAATGTATATATGTTTAACCCATATTAATTAGTTTATTATTAATAAAAATAAAATTACTATTTAATTATTTTTATGATATTTTTAACAATGTGAAATGCATTATAAAATAAGTATTTAATTGCATATCATAAATTCATGCATATTTAATATTCATCAATTCTTTTAATTATCATTTACACCAATTTTATATATCATAAAAAAAAAGAGTTAACTTTACAAATAATAATTATAAATCTTAATAAATTTACTTTAAATTAATGTTATTATTTTTTACTATTATATATAATAAATTAAAATTATATATTTAAATATAAAATTTCAATCATACATTTAAAACAAATAAATAACTTTAAACAATAAATTCCAATTTCATCTTAATTTTTATTCAGTTTAGTTTTCATAATAATAGTCTTGTCGCACTAGTTTCGTGAAATGAAAAATAAAAAAGACAATAATGCCTCACTTTTGACCATTAAAATAATTTCTTTCTTCTTTCCTCTGATAACATAGCCCCGTCCACTCACACCACCAACGAAATTAAACTAAGCAACAAATCACCAATGGATGTATTTGATTTTGTTGTTACAACAACACCACAGAAATATTATGTTTCAAAAAAGAGATAGTGAGGTCATTTTTTTTAATTGTGTTCCAGTGTCTACTGTAGAACATGTGATAGACTTTCTCGATGATGTTAGAGAGGTAAAACTGAACATTTTATGTCAGTGGACAGAGGTTATAATATATGTTACATGGAAGGCAAAGCCGTTTGCTTTGAGGTTTATTTTGGATTTTCCCACGTTTGTAATTGGATTGCCAAACCGTTTGCCTTGAGGTTTATTTCTTTTTAAGAGTTAATTATTTTCTTAAATTAGAAAATTAATAACAATAAATTTATTGTAGGAAATTTTAAGCTATTCAAAATTAATATTTTTTTAATATATTTCTTTAAAATTTTAGTATGTTTTTTAAAATTCACAAATAGTCTTCAGATAAACGATCTATAAGTCTTTTCCATTAAAAATGACTTGTATTGATTAATTGTGATGATCAATTGTTATTACATAGATAACAATGCTGAAAATAAAAATGACTTGTATGTCTATTCACGTGTTCCACTTTAGCATTATTTTGATGATTAATTGTTAGCCAGATGCGGATAATTAATTACATAGATAACAATGTTGTTTTGCTGTGGGATAAGACTTAGTGAAAATCCAACATTTTATTCCAGCGAAATGAAACCGTACAAACGGTTGACACTCCATCTTTGCAGAATATATTTATATTTACAATTTCTTTTGTAAATTTTAATAAATATAAAGTTTAAAAAAATATTAAAATTGAGTTTTTATTTTAGTTTAGAAAATTATTCATTTAAATTGGCAATAATAATGATCACATTATCTATATCATTTTCATATTAGATGGATAAATTTTATCAATTTGTAAAATGACAATACATTTTTAATATGAGTTTGATTGTTTTGTAGCCATTCATTATTATACTTTGACATTCGTGAATTCTTTTATAGCCAAGTGTCCATTAAAATGTTTTCAATTTGAGAATGCCCACATTTTTTTATAGCAACATATTCATTTAATATTTTCAACCTCCGGACACCCATATTTGAGTGTCTACGTAGCGATCTTTCTATCACAACCACTAAGACAAATGACATTTGTAAACACGTGTTCAAAATTGCATGCAAAAAACCAAAAAAAAGATGAACAAGTATTGTGACCTTCTCCTTCATCTTGGCTAGTGTTTCATTTGTTGGGGAAAGTCTTTACATGATAGATGATTGATAGAAGTTAGTCTTTGTGGGAATGATATCTATATAGTTTGGATTGAACCATGCCTTGGACCCTTTTTGCAAGGAGGAGCATTTTGCCAACAGAAAGAAGACACAATAGACCAATATTAGAGTTGGAATCCAAGGGCTTCACATGGAGAGAGAGAGAATTAGTGCACGAGCATTCAATAACCATATATATTTTCCATCTGGGTTCCAAAACTCAGACTCATCTGTATAAAAGTATCTGATTTTCCCCTTTCACTTCTTGCTAGTGCCCTTCCTTCATCTTAGTAACTATTTCATTGGTCGGCTCCTCCATTATATGAGTAAACTCTGCGACATTAATTGGGGGGGTTGTATTCCATTGTGGTTCCCCATTTTTTCTTTGTAGACAAGGTCCTAAGGTATTTGTAGTATCCATTTCTCTGATACCCACATGTAGAAAGGATTCTCAAGTTTGTTTCAAATCCGTTTTATAGATGCCCATCTACCCATTTGACTATAAATTATATAAGGTCAATTTATTTGATGAGAATTTGGAGATGAAGCTCCAATATATATTTACTTGATGCCTTGTATTCGGAGGCATGCTAAGATTATAACCAGAAGTTTATGTTTTTTTAATTTTGAAAGGCTTGTTGTGACAAACCTTGTTAAAAGTTCATGTAAAAATATATAAATGGCCATAGTGATGGGACATGTATTCCAAGTTGAATGGTGGGGGAAACATCCTAATGGGCATCGATTCAATTTATTATGGCTTAGGAAATTGGCAAAGGAAATGGCTAAGGCTTTGGAAAGGTCACAGGTTGCATGTGAGGAGGAAAATGAAGAAAATAAAGATATTATTAATAAAAAGGCTTCCGAGGATCAATTGGAAAACTCTTGGTTCAGGCTTAGTCAATGTGATCGTTTGACAGGTTTTGGTGGAGCTCTCTTCTATTCTCTCTCTCTCTCTCTCCCTCTCTCTCTCATACTCTTGGATACTTGGATTCTTGGAGAAAGAAGGCAAAGGAAGAGAAGGAAAGCACAAGAGGACATCGAGATCAACAACTACAACAAGTTTTTGTTGCAGGTACCAAATTGCATGTATGATTTCTTCACTAGTTTTGGCATTCATGGCATATGCATGTGGATTCTTGGTCATGATCTATCATTGGCATGGCAGTTTTCCTAGATTGGAAATGGATTACCTCGTCTTGCAATTTCATGGATAGGCATGGAGATTGTGGGTTTATTTCCTTGTTTTGTTTTGGTTGGTTCTCATGTTTCCTTAGCTTGGGTTGAGTTACTAGTCCTGGAAGACTTGGTCGGACAAATGCTCTGGAAGCCCTTGGTGGGTTGGGTTGCTATTCCTGAAGCCTTGGTTGGACAAACGCTCTAGAGCTCGGCGGCAATTGTGCATTGAGTTACTAGTCCTGGAACTGGATTGGAAAAAACACTCTGAAAGCCCTAGAAGGCTTGGATGGAGACCGATCTAATGTTGGTTTTGCGATGTCCGACCATGAGGTGGAATCACTAATTTGATGGGTTGAGGTGGACGGCCTTCGGAAGCCCTTGATGAGTTTTGATTGATGTGTTTTATGATATCCCACATTCATGCTTGGAATATGGCACAAGGTTGAATGGCTAAAGAGAGATTTCGCTCAGCCATTCTACGGTCCGGTGGAACGTGGAAGTCCCATCTCGGGTTTTGATTTTGGACCATTAATGAATGGTCCTTTATCCTTGTAGTTTTATGAGAATTTTGATGGATTATATGTGGTCTATATGGTTGTACTTTCATGAGTATTTATGTTTTTATTATTTTGTTTATATATGTGTTTTACGATAGCAACTATGTATGATCTTCATCGTGTTTCACTTGTAATTGAATGATCAATGTATCTATGACCTTGTGGATGGATTGGCAGTTAATTTGTTGATGTATCAATGCTTCATGGGAAATCTCACATAAGTATGAGACCCCTATGCTCAAATATTTTATTTTACGCCTCGAGTTTACATATTCGTGATATGTTTGATGAAATGCCTGTCATGGTTAGTAAGGGTCCAATCAAGTTCTTAAACAACTATTTTTTTTAGTACTGTCATTTCAATGTTATTTTGTTGTTATGAAGAGATGGTTAAATTTTGGGCAGTGACTTCAGCTCTGGGCCTAAAAAAGTGGCTCAAATCCTTGGGATGCTAACATAACATTGACTAAATGAATCTCTGGATGTTGGAAAGCAAGCCTATGAGAAAAAATATGGGTTTTTGGATGTTTTCATGCATATAACATGAGAGAAACGAAGGCTTAAGTTGTCCAAAAGCTCAGTGGGACCCAAGGGAAAGTTGTCTAAAGTGTTGGATTGGTTCCTTAGGGTCCTGAAGCTGATGTTGAATGTCTGTATTGTGTGTTTCCATTAGTTCCACCTCCTTAACATGACTTAGGAGGTCAAATCATATCATAGTGGCCTCTCGTTGCATGTTTACCCCAGTTGAATGGTTGCTTGGGTAGATGTGGGAGGAGGGTGTTACAGAGTGGTATCAAAGCATGGTTCACCCCTCGGACTGAATGGGTTGTGTGTTGGTCATGTGCTCATGTCGATTTTATGTGTGTTCCTTATGTTTGTAATCCATGTTCTTGTTCCATTTGCATGGTCTTGATCATGGTTATAATGATGTCACCATGTGAAGGTTGATGGTGTTGTTGTTAGGATGCGTCGTCATGAGTGTATGGTTGAATATCCATTTTTTATGCATGTTGGTGTTCACATGTTATTAAGTGCATGTGATTTGGTTTTTGTTGTCATGCATGAGGTCATGGTTTATGTAGTTTCTATGGTCATGCATTGATGATTAGACTCTAGCTAGAATTACGTGAATATGGTTTGGTACTTATGTGTTATATGTCTATATGCAGTTGTCATGCATGTATGGTCTTGGTTATAGTTATGCATGAATAGTAGGTCAAACATGCCTTGTGAAGTCATGGTATGAATTTTAGGTCATCGGGGTGATATTCTATATTATGATGCTAATGTGTTCGCTGAGATAGAGCATAAGATGCAGATCATCATAGTGAGGTTGCATCATTAGACTTTGGGTTAAGAAAAGCTCATCATACGAGTATTGTATGTTTGGCATGCAGGTATGTAAGTCAAGGATTTTTATATGCATTAGGTTTATATACATGTCTTTTGATGTTATGGTTACATTCATGATAGATGTTCATTGATTAGTGTAGCTATATGCACATGTGTCAGATAGTCAAGAATGATAGTGACCTATAGTTGTATGCATTGTTATTTTTGTTTTCTATTAGATAACTTGGTGATTGGGTTATATGTTGTTGATGAGCATGATATATAGCTTTTTGTTGTTATATGCTAGTAACCTGAAGATTAGGGTTATTTCATTAAGATCTTGATGTCATATGTATCTTGCTAAATTGGATTGGCCTATGCATATGTTTACGGTTACAACATACAAGTATGAGTCAACTTATTGTGACATTGTGTTGGACTAATCTAGATTGATCTTACATATGTGATTTCTATGCATAAATGATAATTCTTTATGATTTAGGATGTGAATATGCTATTTAGTAATTGTTATGGATAACATGATGTTATTTATGTTTAAGTTGATGTGTTAAGAAGTTTTATCATGCTAACTAGATTGATCGTGCGGAAAGATTGCCTCCCCTGAGATACATTAAGGTATGAACTTGTTTATATCATCTACCGTGTGCTTGATTGTTTGATTATGACATCTATTTAGTGTTTGAGTGTTTAGTTTCTAGTTGATTTATTTAACATGGTATGTTTGCAAGTTGGTTGAATGTTTGATGAATTTCATAATATGAGTATGTGATCCAATGATCTTGTTTTAAGATGATTGTACTAACACATATGTGCTGAGACAATTGATATATACTTGAATGTAGTTCACAATTGTCACATTATGTCTAATGACTATGAGTTTACTATGGATTAGGACATGATTGCTAGTCCTGTTTAATGTTGATTCCAAATTGATAGATATGATTGTCTTGATATTTGGAACATGTGGTTGACATGAGTGAGCAATTACAGGAAAATTGCTTGGTATTAGTATGATAAAGTAATAGTTGATATGTTTATATAACTAACAATTGGGAGATGTGGCAGTACATAGTAAGCCTCGATTGCAACAAGGTAAAAAGGGTAGAAGAAATGAATTGGACAATAATTCATTTGGCTATGTTTGGAAACCCTAATTCCAAATGAATGGGTGCTTTGCATATAGAAGTTCTTCTTAACTTTGATTTTGTTTGACATTATGTGGATGTGTGCTATAGTCATGAACATGTACTTGACAAGTATATTAGCTAGTCTTTAGTTATAGCTGGATTTTTCAAGGGGGTTGGAGTCCCTTGAGAGATGGCATGGATGTGTTTAGTCGCAAGAAAAGTTATTGGCACATCAAGGTAAGTTAACTGGATTATTGTTATATTTATTTATGCACTGAAAATTATGTGTTTATAACAGTATGATGGAGGAGATTGCATGGCAAAGAGACTGCCATGAAATCTTGAAGAAGGCTCAAGTTAATCTTTTCTTGGAAGCATTGGGAACCATGGGGATTGATTCATGGTGTTTATTGTTAGTCTTGTGCTTTTGGTATTTCGTTATTTGTTGTGCTTAATTGGAAACTTTGTTTATGTCTAGTGTATGGGCATACCACTTTTTTTGTGGAGTCAAGTTTTTATTGGTTTTCATGGTTTTCTTCTTGTTGGTTTCTTGTGCTTGTCTTTTATGTTTTGAGTCTTGGGAATTGGTTGAGAAAGAGGAAAGTTAATGGAGCTCGGGGAGAGCTTTGTGGTACCCTAAATGTAATGTAATGTTTAGATGAAGCTCGGTGCATGAGTAAGCACAGCAGAAGGTAAGACTATGACATTCGGTAGGATTGGTTGGGTGCATTGTGGTAAATGGACGGTGGTAGTATAAACATGAGAAGAGTAACTAGAAAAGGTAAAGTAAATGGACCCTGAGGTTTCATATGGTTTGACCAATTTGCGAAAAATGGTTCTCAATGTTGTGCATGTTGTGCACAAATAAGGAAGTTATCTTAACCTAGACCTTATGTTCTCTGGTAATTATGTTATGATCATGATTATGTTGATGTTTATATACGCATACTTGTATGTATGTATGTCGTTGTTGATAGGATGATGATTGTTTTATGCTAATTATTATATATGTATGTATCTATGTATCTATGTCACTGTCTGATAGTGTTGTTAGGGATCGTTCATGTGGAGGAATGATTTCTTATGCAGGTGAATGACATGAAGAGATTCCTGGTTCATGAGGAATCAAGTGGGAAGAGTAGCCTAACACATCTATGAGGTCAATACCATGTGGTTACGAGTTGACATTATGTGATTATCTTATGTCTATGTTATGGAGATCTTATACCAAGGGATGCATCAACAAAATGAAAGTTGTGTGGTCTGTGGCATGCTAGGACAAGCATGGATGGCAAAGAGACACTAGAAGCAAGGTTGCGTAGTAGAGACTGTGTGGTTTTGGTTGTTTGGTACTATTGTTGTGCATATGTTGTATATGTTGCATATGTGTTATTATGTGCATGTGGTGTTGTGCATATATAGTGTGTGTACATGTTGCTTATGCAATGTTATGTACATGATGGTACAGGTAGTGTTGTGTGAATATTGCATATGCAGTGATGGGTATAGATGGTGTTATGTATAGGTTTTATATGCAGTGATGTGTATATATGATGTTATGTACATGTTGTATATGCAGCTATGTACCTATGGTGTTGTGTGCATGTTGTACAGGCGGTGCTAGGTACATTTGGTGTTGTGTGCATGATT
>APFE031318132.1:41998-82924 GCA_000404065.3 Pinus taeda
TGCCCTTTTTCCATTAGCGCGGGTCCACAGTGTCTTACCCGCGCCAATGACTCAGTTCCTCAAAAGAGGGCGCGTCCATGGATGCTCTATCATAGAGCAAAGCCCGCGCCACCTAAATGTGGTTATGATTTTTAGCCAGCGCGCACTCATATGTTTTTTCCTCTTTGTTCATGGAGTTCTTTGAGGGAAAAATCTCATGGAAGTGGTCGAGTGTCATCTTTTTATCCATGACAACCAAATTCAGTGGTTATTCAGGGATAATGCTAAATCTTCAGTAGGTGTCCTAATACAATGCATACTCCTTCCTCCTCCATCTATAAATGACTGTCCCCCTGCATTAAACCAACGAGTTTTTGCTAGAGCTATTGTAAGTGCTGAGATTATGCTGGAGTGATAGTGAGAATTGAGAACTATAGAGGAGTTATGCTGCCAAAATATTGAGAGAGAAGAGGTAACTTTGCAAGGCATATTTAGCTGCTGGCCCAGTCAGAGGAGGTTCAACGTCAGAACCTTTGGTTGTAATCTTTCTCTGTTTTTACTGATTAATAGACGACTATCATTATGGTTCCACTCATGTGTCTTTTAATGGTATTTGAGTTATATCTTTTCTAACCGATATATAATTGCATATGCTGGATTTTACGCTTGTATTTGTATCGTTCTTTGCGTGTGCAAGTGTCCATTCACGAGGAGCGTGGGGATTGTGACCAGCCAGAGCAAAAGAACGGGAGCGGCGTTTCTTCTACAACTACTAGCGTTGGATTCTAGGTAGACCATCTTGATCGATCTCTGATTTATGCAATTAGGAAACTGCGTGTAGCATTGTGTGATTGTTGCTAGACCCGTGTTGGGCTAGTGGGATCGCCTCTGTCCGCAGAGGGGATTTACCAGTTCAACACCCACCTTCATCTGAGGTGGTTTTCGCCTCTATAGAAGGAGCATCATTAGATCCCTTTTCTTTATTAGGAGCTTTAGATTTATAGTCGCTTTTAGTGCCCTTCCTTTCCGCATTTCCAGCACACCACCTTTACAGGTTTTCTTAGAAATTATAGATCTCCCTCTATATTTATATCTCCCACTCGTTGACTTATTTTTGTTTCTATTCTGGGACTGTCCTTGTACAGACAAGGCATCACCATTATGGCTCTCCATATTTTTCCGTCTCATCCCCTCCTTCAGCAAGGATGAGACTATTTCATCAAATTGTAAGGCAATTCCATTGCTACATATTGTAATAACCAGACTATCCCATGAATCTGGTAGAGAACACAACAAACTGATGCACTTATCTTCATCTGAAATTTTAATATCAACAGATGCTAACTAACTTACCATAGTATTACATGCTTTCAGATGCTCTGTCACCGAGTCTCCATCTTTCATCCTTAGGTTATATAGGTTTTCCACAGGAACAATTTATTCACCAGAGACTTAGATTGGTACAAAGTCCCTAAATTGTCCCACAAAACCTTTGCTGTAGCTTCCCTTGATACATTCAATAATCCTGAATCTGAGACACACAATCATATTGTGCTCTTTGCCTTCCAATCCAACTTCTTCCATTCTTCATCAGACACTCCCATTGGTTTAGCACCCGGATCTACCGCGATCCAGTGATCTTTATCCACCAACAGATCCTCCATTTTGAGTTTCCACAACTCAAAACTTTGACCATTAAATTTCTTGATCTCTATCTTTCCACTGCTCGCCATCTTCTTTCACTACCAGAATCTATCTCACAGACCTCCCAATGAACAGTGACTGCCACAGGCCTAAGCGAAACCCCTCAGCAACAAAGGTGTCCCCTTGAAGCCAAAACAGCTCTGATACCAAATGTAGGTTTTAACCCCGTAAATAAATTACCTGCATACGAATTCTAAAACACATAAAATAAATAATGCGAGAGCATAACACATAAAACACACATACACAAAGATTTTCCCCTGGATCCCAAAACCAAGACTACCATCGTGATTTTTCATTAAGTTCCTTTCAATGTTATAATACATATTTATAAATGCCGAAGCATCCAATACCATGGACCCAACCATGCAACTGACGCGACCCTTGTGACCTAGTGACCGTTGGGTCACAAGGTCGCATAGCTTGCAAAGTCCCAAACACCCAGCCATGCGACCCTTCGACCCTTATGACCTAGTGACCTTGCGAGCCTTGCGACCTATTTGACCCCTCGCACGTGCGACCAAAATTATATATAATGGCTTGTCCAGCTCATTTTATAATGGTTCTTCGGTCGCATGAGAGAAAAGGAAGCTTTAAAACCATGGCGCACATGTGATTTCTCCACGTAGGTGAGCTTTCATTTTACCCAACAATCATTTTTTCATCCAAGTGTCACCCTCCTCTGTCCCAACCCTACAAATTCCAACCATGAGGGTCTTTTATATGTAATTTGACCTAGTTTGCACCATGAGTCTCAAATTAATGTTGTTTGGCCTCATGAACCTCTATTGCTTTTCCTCATATCCATTTCTCGCCCTTAGCCAACCTTTTTTTTTGTGTGCCTAACCATTTGGCACTGAGGAGTTCCAAAGACCCCTCTAAAGTTTCAGTCTCCCTTTCAGATTACCCAGTGCATAAGTCGAGTGGCCCAGAGCCGTGATAGTTCGAACCTTGTGACTGGCATGACCCTTTTGACTGGTGCGATCCCTCAACCCACGACTTTGCTCAATGTACCTAGCTGTTAGGTTGAAATCTTCTCCATGCGACCTATTTCCCTTGTGAATTGCCCAAGAACCCTCTCACATCCTCTAAAATTGATTTTGTTTTAAAGCACTCTCTTTTATTTTCATTTTTTCAATCTCATCGTGGGATTGTTTGTTCGATATGACACGTGATGTGGATCTCGATTGCATCTCCATATCATCTTTTGAAGATGAGATGGCACCCCCTACTGCAAAGTCTACTCGTAAAATCTCGAGGACCAGTTCACAGGAAATCTGTTAGTACAAGTAACCACCTATCTATGGAGACGCGACCTGCAATATTAATAAGAACACGAGGCTCTCCTAGAAACATTTATGAAGCGTTTGCCAACCCAAACATACCAGACACCTAGGAAGACTTCCCAGTGTACCTCAATTTCAAGAGGTCCAAGCTCCACCAGATAGCATCACACCCTCCAGTTTTTCCGTGTGCCGAAAGCATCGATCAAATCCTGCAAAGCACATATATAGATTCATGGATAGTGAGGGACTATACTGGTGTGCCTTAGCAGAAATATCTTCAACAAACATTGCCACTTACTACAGGCTCCCTACGAAGTAGGAAACTTTCAACACTCAGTGGCTTTCCAGCTTCGTAATGCCTACCAAAGAGATCCTGAGGGAATGGTGGCAACCCTGTCTAAGTTTTGGGTTATGACAAATCAGGTGTATAGGATAGATGGGATGAGAAAGTTTTATCAGTTGATCACCACGATGATGTGACACATGTATGGAAAAGAATATTGTGATGTATTCCACGTTACATGGGTCCCTATGATGTACCTTGTCACCACTCGTGGAACAATTTTCAATTGGGCCAACATTCCTGTGTCATCCCTAAGGGTGAACATCATTGTAGCAAAGCATCGAGAGCTAGAGAAGCCACTAGAATTTTATATGGCCTCATACCTTCTAGATGCAGTGTGTGCAAGGTGCCATTTTGATAGCTGGAGCTATAATTGGGATACATCCACAATGAACCATGTGCGCCATCATTATAAGATCTTCTATGACACTGCCCATAAGAGTATGATCGATTTCATTTATGATTATTTTATCGCCCCACTATACCAATGACTATTCAGAGAAGAGTCTCCTTGCATGGAAAAGAGGGCCATTGAAACCATTATCAATGTGGTACATTGGCTCCCCATCCAAGAGGGTACGTTCATCAAAGTTTTCGGTTCCCATAAGGCCCTGCATGCTCTTCCCAGGTTTGCCACAGATAAAGCGATCTTGTGAGAAGTATGCTACCACATGATGTAAGGTTTCTCAAAGGTACTAAGAAAAGGCAAGAAGAAACCATGGTCAGCTTTTTCACTCATCATTGGAGCATATGTAGTTGAAAACTTCAAGAAAGTAGAGGCAAAGGTCGAGGCTTTGAAGGGTAGTCACTTTGTAACCCTGAACTATCATATGTATGACCCTGAGAAGATTATGGTTGCTAACTACAAGAGAGATAATTTTAATTGGTCATATTCACATGTTAGACAAGATCATGAATATGGGGTCAAGAATTGGCATAATGCCACTAGGGAACTCAGTCCGAGTGAGAAACAGGCAAGAGACGAGGAGCTCCTCGAACACTCCCAAGTGAATGTCATTCTGCAAGAGAGGTCCTCCACCTTGAAGAAGCAGCAGCAAGAGAAACATAAGGCCACTGAGAAACCCAAGACGTAAAAGGAGAAAGAGGTAGAAGATATCCCAAGTGACCAAGAAAATGGGGATGATAATGAATCGATAGAAAAAATGAACGCCACCCTGGAAAAGAAGAAACAAGAGCTCAAGAGGAAAAGGGAGGAGGAACATAAGAAATCACAAGTGTCGGGTGACCAGGGCTAGCTCGAAAATAAGAGGCGACAGGAAGAGGAATAAAGGAAGAAGCATCAAGAGAAAAATTAGTAGGAAGAACAAAGAGCCAAGGAAGAGGCAAAAAATAAAAAGAAGCAATAAGAGCGAATAGCCAGGGAATAGGAAGAGAAGAAGAAATGAGGACAAGAGCTAAAGGAGAAAGAAGAAAAACTTAAGTAGGTTGATGAGCTCAAGAAGCAACAAGCGCTAGATGAACAAGAGAGGAGGTGGTTAGAGGAAGAACAAAAGAGGAATGAAGAAGAGGAAAGAAGAAAAATTAAATAGGGAGAAACTAGTAAGACAACTTAGCCAGACATAGAACAAGGCAAAATAGCTCCATTAGATGTCCCTCCTTCTACTCCCCTCACTAGAGAATATCTTCCCTTGCAAGAGCTAGGCTTCCTAGAAGAGCAAGAAGAAGAAGTGTTGGACCTCACTAATCTCATCTTCAACCAAGTTAGCCTCAAGGTCATGCAAGAGAGAAGAAATTGTTATTCTAGAAACCCTGCAAAACCCTTATTTTTCACCACAATTAAGGAGATTGTGCCAGACACCACAATGAATCGTGAGATGATCTCCTCGGCTAGAATTTATTTTGTGACTACAACTTAACATTTAGGATGAGAAAACAAGTAACATAGCTCCAAGATAGGATTTACACATCAGAGCAAAATGCTGCTAAAGCATATTAGGAGAGAAAGAGAGTATAAGAAGAGAATGCAACCCTCCAATTAATTCATTCCAGTACAGAAAAACTCTAGGTAGCAAATCAAGGATGAGGCAGAGACACTCAGGGTAGCCATGGAGATGGTCTATGAGGATATGTCAAAGCTACATCACACAGTGGCCCTGATCTTGGCTATATAAGGCCACACAAAAGAGAGGGATTCTATGATAGAGGAAGTCGTTACCACCCTAGATAGTATGCATGAGTGGTTTGTCAAGTACATGGGAGCACTGGCGGTAGTTACAAAAAAGGATTAGATCACCATGTAAAATGCCAAGGTCCAGCTATGCATCAAGCTCCAGTCAAAGGACAAACTAACTAAATATGTGGATAGGGTGTTGGCTTCATATAGACACCCTTTCAACGGTCTGGAGTCGATGATCGAGATTCATGGAGTTCCCTCCATTGGAGAAGTCGAGGATGTGAGAAAGAAGGAAGATATCTAGTGGGAAGTTTAGGCATTCGTCGATACATATAGACATGCAGCCCTCGCAGAGAATCTTCCCATTAGAAAGGAGAATAACACATGCTATGTGGTGGAACTAGTGAGAATGTACACCAAACTAGTAACCTTGGGGAATTAGTTGAACACCAAAAGGACCATTCTTATACTGGATTCCCTCGAATGCCTAAACAAACATGATGAAGAACAACCACATATCACCCCCATTGCAGCCAAATGCAAGCTGTGGCGCACATACTTAATGGAGAAACTCCACCTAGACATTCCTGAACTTTCTATTGTTAAATTGATAGATTAAATTATTATCTTATTTTGTGATTCTCGAAATTAGGATAGGATAGGTCAATTTTGGAATGTAAAGAGTCATAAGGAATTCCAAGGGTCACTAGGTAGTTGAAAAGTCATGAGGAAGCTCAAGGGTCAGGGGTAGGTCAAGAGCCGCCCTCATGACACATTATAAAGGAATTTTTAGTTGAGGACTTATTTTGGGAAAATATTGTTTTGAGAGAACTTATGCTCTTCTGATATATGCAAGGAGTAATTGTTATTTTCCACTATTGGATTACAAAAATCTTTTATGCCATGGTGCTATGAGTATTATTCATGCTATGGATCAGATGTTCCTTAGAGTTCTTTGATACACAATCTATTCATGTGTTGTCTTGTGCTACAAACTTTGTCTTACTATGAGTGGATGGTATATGATTTGCTAACTCTATGCTTTTATTGGTGAATTGTTTCATTGATATTGGCGTAATCTTACTGTTGACTATGCACTCACTTACACTTATAGATGTTTGATTACTATGAACTGCTTTATAGTTGTTAAGCACTTTCTCTTATGGATATGAGTCTTATATGAAGTTCATGCATTCAATTCAGTCTACGTCCCACCCTAGTCTGAAGCAAACTCAATTCACCTAAGTGGCAGTCAAGCCTACATACCGAATGGGATTCCTAAATAAAACAATGCAGGGTCTATTTAGGATCCTACACTGGGGAGATCCCCTTTACTGTTGGAGGAGAATTTAGGCTCGTCAATAGAGCCATAGATGAAAATCAGAAAAATTGGCATAAAGCTCTGATATTTTCTCTGTGGGAAGATAGAATAAATCATAAAGCTTCCTTAGGGAGTTCCCCTTATTATTTAATTTATGGAATAGAACTTATTTTTCCCCCTAATTTTGTTTCTCCTTCATTAACCCTAGTTCAATTTATTGAAGAACAATTGCGCTCTTCCCTTCAACTAAGATTATCACAATTATTGAAATTAGAAGAAGGAAGGAATAAAGGAAAACAAATTTATGTTACTATTAAATAATGGTTTGATTCAAGTTCAGCAAGAAACAAAGTTTTTGAAGTTGGTGATATTGTACTAAAATGGGACAAAGTACATGAAGAGAAAGGTAAACACACAAAATTTTAGAAACTCTAGTTAGGACCATTTTAGGATGTGTAAAAACTTGGCCCATCTACTTTCATTATCCAAGACCTTCAGGGAAAGAAAGTGTCCCTTCCTATAAATGGGTTACTTTTTGATCCCGTACTTGGGTATTATGTATTAATATTTTCTCTAATCACATTTATGAATTTCATTTTTAAAAGGATAATTATTAATAATATTGTTGGAAATCTCTTTCCGGATCCATCGCATTTGTTGTATTAGATGATCGATATTTCGAACCCCCAACAATGGTTCATCATCAGGATGTAGAAAGATGTGGAAAATTGATCGTACCAAGGTTAATAATAAATAGGAAAAATGTTGAAAAATGGTTGGCAGTGAAAACCCTAAGAGAAAAAATATTATAAAAATGTGAAGTGTGTGATTAATGTTTTATTGACGAACTTATTAAAGATTAAATAATTGTGAATTGTTTTTAATATGTTAAGATGTGTATAAAATGGTAAAGGATTATATGAAAGGTTATGTTTTTAATTTATTATTTATTGATAATTAAACATAATGCCTTATGAAGTGGAATGAATAATTTGCTAAATGTTGATAAGATGTTAGTATTGGTGTAATTTTTATGATTAAAAATGTATTATGTCATGATAAAGAGTAATATTAAAATAAATTCTAGGGGAAGGTAATTGATTAAGGGGATAATTAAAGGGAGGGTTTTTGGGAAGATATATTTTTAGAGGTTAAGGTCAGAATCCAATTTTTATTTATAATCCAACCTTCATCCCTATTGAGGTTTTTAGTGTGTTTATTAATTTCTATCACCTCTCTAAATTTTATGTGGAAGTAGTGGTCGATTTTGGCAAGGATGTGAGTCTTTTTGATGCAAATTTAATGTTTTGTTTTATTGGAATGTTGTGCGAGAGTAGAGTTTTTTGAGCTATTATTTTTAATGTTGATAGAATTTCTTGGATTCTAGTTTTGATAGATCAACCAGTCTTGCCAACATATGGAACCCCACATGAGAATGGAATTAAATAAACATCTTTCTGGCATTTAGGTTCAATGGTATCTTTCAACTAAATTGAGACAACTGTGAATGGTATTTAAAGGTTTGAAGGTGGTTAAAATATTATTTCTTTTTAGGATGTGGGAAATCTTGTGAGTGGTCCCAAGGATGTATGGAAGGTACAATTTGCCAAAAAATTTATCCATGTTCTTATTTTTATAAGTTCCCTTGTTATGATTTCTAATAGCCTTGATAACTTGATGTCTTTTATATCCATTTTTCAGGAATACATTAATGAGGTGTGAATTTTTTTTTCCTAGTGTTCTTTAGTGGAAATTCGAACAACTCTTGTTGCTAGAGTACTTAGAACTCCTAATTTTTGGGTGGGGTGGTGGTGAGAGGTGGCATGAAGGTATTGCTTAGTATGGGTTTTTTTCGGTATACTTGGTGGGATATGGAACCATCAGGCTTTCTAGTAATGAGGATGTCCAAAAAAGGAAGGCTATTATTAACTTCAACTTCCATGGTGAATTTTATGGATGAATAAAGACTATTCAAATAATGTTTAAAAGTTTCTAATGTGTCGTGCCCATGAGGCCATATGGTGAAGGTGTCCTCTACAAATCTTTCCACAATTTAAGTTTTAAAGGGGCATATTTTAGAGCATTGGTTTCAAAAATCCTCCATGAATAAATTTGCAGTAGTGGGTGAAAGAGGAGATCCCATCACCATCCCGCATGTTTGTTCATATATGTCACCCATGAAAATGAAGAAAGTAGATCTTAGGCATAATTCAACAAGTTTGGATGTGTCAGGTGTTGAGCCTCAAACCTGCACTTCTTTACACATCCCCTCAGCCTCCTTTTCCTATTCATTTCCTTCTTTTGCCACTCATTCCCTCCATCAAATTGCTCAAATCATTGTATTTTAGGACTTTTTACATGGTTTGCTAATTATGCTAATGACTGTGTTTGGTTTAGAATTTTGGTTCAAAGTGCTACGTTTCCACAACTCACACAGGGTTTTCCGCAGCTGATCCCGGTTTCCGTAGCCAACCTCGGATTCCGCAGCTGTTTTATTAAATGGTATGTTCCAGGTGTCCTCCAGGAAGAAGAGCCACATGGGCAAGTTCGTGGAACCAAGGACATGGTGTGTGTCCCTCCAGATCACCCAAAAAAGTCATCAAAACTCGTGGTCAATGAGGAGGCAACTATGGTCAACAGAGGTAATTGGCGGTGGCACGGCTCTGCGTGTTCTGTTTTAGAGCATGTGAAGAACAGGTGGCATCGTCCTCAGTCATGAAGATAGTGGGAAACATGAATCCAACAGTGGATTGAATGCCCACAACGACCGTTGCCTAAATCTGAGGACGCAACAAGACTACGTGTTTTTGCACAGCTGCTTGAATTGCTTACTTTCCATTAAGTTAGTTCGCTTTCCTCAGTTATAAATAAGGCGTCTTTGAATGCTGGATAGTCAATTGTTAGCTGCTGATATGTAATGTAATTTTGAACTCCCATTGTATTTTCTATTTCATGCATAATATATGAGAAGACTGTTTTTCCATTCAAGTGTGTAATTGATCTTTGAACCGGCTGGAGTAGGCAGAGGGCCCCTATTTACTAAAGGCCTGTATAGTACCTTTAATTTCCTGCATTTCTTTCTTTCATTTTATGTATATAATTCGTTTGATTGCTGTGTTTTCATAATTGTATATACATTTCAAATTCTTCTTGTTTATATTTATGCACTTTTCCATGACTGATCAGTGTGTTATGCAGGTTTCATAGGCGTGCCCTGGAAAGTTTCTTTCTTTTCATTTTCACAACTTGTGACACTTGTGATCATCTTGTCTATGTTGTTGATCTTCCTTGTTTTGCAACCTTTATTTCCTTACTATCATTTAGTTAATTTGCATAGTTGCTTTCTGCTTTTAGACATCAAGTTTTTTATATATTGATGATTCCTTCTTCATAATTTAATATCTTCATTAAGGACCAAAATATCACTTAGCACAGCTTGGTTTAGTTGTTCAAGAACTCACAATTGCTTGGATTATTTTTAATTGTCTCTCACACGGTATTTTCAGTTAAAAGACAAGAGGTTAAGAAGAAGTTAAAGTATTTGTGACTAGTCTTTCTTTTATGTAGATTTACTTTAGTTTCACGTTGCTTGGTTTTCTTTGACATAGATTTCATCTTCATTTTCTTGCAGCAGCAGAGATACTGGGCCAATGTCATTAGTCTTTTATTTGATGCCTTTATTTTCCTTTAAAAGTTGATTTCATTTCAGTTATTGTTCAAGCTTGCTTGTAGAATACTTTTAAGTTATAAAAAGCTCATCACAATCTCACACACTTCACTCGCTTTATTTCATTTCCATCACATCACAGTAGGAGAGATATACTTGAAAACAAACTTAAAAAGTTAAAAACAACAAAAGCTTAAGAAATAGTTGCCTAAGTACATATAGTACACCTCACTTCATCAGCTTACGAGCCCCGGGTTGACATTTAAAAGTTGCAATTTAGACATCACTAAATTCACCAAATAACCCCCCAACTATTTCTTTCAATTTCCCAGCTTCCTTCATTCTAGCACAATTTATTATTTTTTGCAGTTTGTTTCTGCAGCTCGCACCAGTTTCCGCAACCAGAAATGATTCTATCTCTACAGCTAGCAGCACTCCGTTTTCAAAGGAAAATCTCAGTCAAAGGTTAACACCATCATCACCAAAGGCAGCAAGGATATGAGGCACCTGTAGGATCAAAAATCAATAATGGATCAGCAACCTTAATCAACAAATGGCAAAATCATGAAGGTATTATCAAAATATTTTCCAAACAACAATTTAATGTCATTTTATGCATAGTTATTAAATCGTGGAAGAGCCACTAAATATAATGATTCGGCAAAGATCATCCCACTTCTCCTCCACGACAATACTTTCATCCGCCTCATACCTTTCTAACGGTCCCATAATGACTCATAATCCAAATTCGAAATGGACTGCGCTTTCATTTATTGGCCGTACGAAAGAATGACCTATTATACTACGTCTCTTCTACACCATGATTTCCGCAGCCAATACTGATACGTGTGCGTAAGCCACCCGGCTCTAAAGGATTTGGCCATTTTTCCATCCACTTATCACTCCATTTCCACACGCATTGAACTCATTTTTGTGTTCTACTCCCTCATACTCACACCATTTTCACTCCCATTTCCGCTGCAAACTCCACAGCTTTGTTTCAAACCCCACTTACAGTCTACAATACGCTTTGCATTGCGGCTACTTGACTTATAGCCGTAATCCACCTGTTTTTCCCATGAGCATCCTCATCGAGCATCCATACACAGTTGAAGCTTCAGCCGAAGTTGAGAGCCGAAGATCGGGAAGCTGCTTAGAGCTGAACCTGAAGCTCCAAAATATTTAGAAGGGTATCCTCAGACGAAATAAGCATTGAAGAAAGCAAAATGGTTGAAGTTCATTCAAAAGTCCAGAGGATATGATAAGGAGGTAATGAAGGCATTTGCTCGATCCTTCAATGGGAACACCGTGGAAGTAGGGGACCTGAAATTTACAATAACAGAGAATACCATAGCCACAGCAACCAGTCTACCTCAGGTGGGAGACAGATGGTTTAAAAACAGAGGGCTGGAAGATCAGGGATGGAAGAACATGCTCAAGAACCTAGGTATGGACACTTCAATATTTACTAAAGGGATTCCTGTACATGTAATTAAGGAAGAATGGACTGCACTGTTATTACTTGTTCAAAAGTTTATTACATGTGAGGGCCACTTTGGTACCATGTATATGTACCATGCAAGAATTATGATGAATTTCATGGAAGGCCATACCATCAATTTACCCTACTTTCTGTTAAGAAGCCTAAAGAAAATGAGTTCCACTGTCCAAAAGAATGTAGGCCATATTGAACCCCACTTGTATCATCACGGCCTCATTAGAATTCTCATAGAGGATCAATTGAAAAAAAACAAGGATACATGGGAAAAGCTTTTGGTCAGGAATCATTTCCAAGAAGTAACTGAAGCTTCCGGTAGCAGTTCTCCTAGAATCCCAAAAGGAAGTAGGAGAACGAAAAGAGATGTTGCAGCCCAGGATCCTCCTATTGTAGAAACTCAGGAAACCACTCAAGAAGAAGAGGAAGAGAGAGTTAAAACCAAGAAACAGAAAAAGGATAAAGGGAAAACAATTGTTCATGAATCATCTCCATCACCTGAACCTTCAGTAGAAGAAGACTCCCAAACCTTGGCTGATAGACAAGCACAACTTCAAGCTGCTGCCCTCTCAAAGAAGAAACAAAAAGGAAAACAGAGTGCCCAACAAAAGAGCACTAGTGTACAAGTGAGAAGAAGCAGTAGACTTAAAGGAAAAATGAGTGTGACTAAGGAAAAACAGTCACATTTCATTGATTTGGGAGAAGGTACACCTGAAAAGGCTCCAGCTTAGCCTGACCTTGAGTCCACTCCTCCATCCGAAGAGAGTCCCTTTCAGACAGAACCTGAAACAAAAATTGATTTTGCACATAGCCCAAGAAGAACACCTAAGATTGACCCTGATCAGCAGGTATACGATTATTTGGAAACCTTGGAGCAATCAGTGGCAGGTCCAAGCACTACATTTCCTCTTAATGAATAGGTCCAATCTTTAAAACAGGAGGTGTTTGAACTAGAAGTCTTGAACCGACATATTAAACAAGAAAACGAAGCATTGAAAGAACAAAGCAAAGTGGACAAAATGGTCCATGACAATACAATGCTTCACTTAGGTCTCTGGCAGAAGAAGAACAGAAAATTGAAAGGGAAATGTAAGAAACTGAGCAGGGCATTGATCAATTTGAGGTTCAAGTGTTTAGTCAAGAAACCAAGGACAATTTTGGCAGCAAGAAGAAAGAGAAGAACGCTAGATGTTTTTGTAGAAGCATCTGAGCACATGGATTAAAAAAAAACAATGACAAAGTTTTGGTTGCATGAGGACATGCAACACCTTCATAGTGGGGGTATGTTGAGCCTCAAAACCTACACTTCTTTACACATCCTCTCAGCCTCTTTTTCTTATTAATTTTCGCCTTTTGCCACTCATTCCCTCCATCAAATTGCTCAAATCATTGTATTTTAGGATTTTTTACATGTTTTGCTAATTATGCTAATGACTGTGTTTGGTTTAAAATTTCAGTTCAAAGTGTTGCGTTTCCGTAGCTCACACAGGGTTTTCTGTAGCTGATCTCGGTTTCCGCAGCCAACCCCGGATTCCGCAACTGTTTGTTAAATGGTATGTTCCAGGTGTCCTCCGGGAAGAAGAGCCACATGGGCAAGTTCGTGGAACCAAGGACATGGTGTGTGTCCCTCCAAATCACCCAAACCAGTCATCAAAACCCGTGGTTAATGAGGGGGCAACTACGGTCAACAGAGGTCATTGGCGGTGGCACGGCTCTGTGTGTTCTGTTTTAGAGCACGTGAAGAACAGGTGGCATCGTCCTTAGTCATGAAGATAGTGGGAAACATGAATCCAACAATGGATTGAATGCCCACAACGACTGTTGCCTAAATCCGAGGACGCAGCAAGACTATGTGTTTTTGCACAACTGCTGGAATTGCTTATTTTCTGTTAAGTTAGTTCGCTTTCCTTAGTTATAAATAAAGAGTCTTTGAATGCTGGATAGTTAGTTGTTAGCTGCTGATATGTAATGTAATTTTGAACTCCCACTGTATTTTCTATTTCATGCATAATATATGAGAAGATTGCTTTTCCATTCAAGCATGTAATTGATCTTTGAACTGGCTGGAGTAGGCAGAGGGCCCCTATTTACTAAAGGCCTGTACAATACCTTTAATTTCCTGCATTTCTTTCTTTCATTTTATGTATATAATGCCTTTGATTGTTGTGTTTTGATAGCTGTATATACATTTCGAATTCTGCTTGTTTATATTTCTGCACTTTTCCATGACTGATCAGTGTGTTATGCAGGTTTCTTAGGCGTGCCCGCGACAGTTTCTTTCTTTTCTTTTTCACAACTAGTGATTGTGATCATCTTGTCTATGTTGCTCATCTTCCTTGTTTTGCAACCTTTATTTCCTTACTATCATTTAGTTAATTTGCATAGTTGCTTTCTGCTTTTAGACATCAAGTTGTTTATCTATTGATGGTTCATTCTTCATAATTTAATATCTTCATTAAGGAACAAAATATCACTTAGCACAGCTTGGTTTAGTTGTTCAAGAACTCGCAATTGCTTGGCTTATTTTTAATTGTCTCTCACGATATATTCAGTTAAAAGACAAGAGGTTAAGAAGAAGTTAAAGTATTTGTGACTAGTCTTTCTTTTATGTAGATTTACTTTAGTTTCACATTGCTTAGTTTTATTTAACATAGATTTCATCTTCATTTTCTTGTAGCAGTAGAGATACTAGGCCAATGTCATTAGTCTTTTATTTCATGCCTTTATTTTCCTTTAAAAGTTGATTTCATTTTAGTTATTGTTCAAGCTTGCTTGTAGAATACTTTTAAGTTATAAAAAGCTCATCACAATCTCACACACTTCACTCGCTTTATTTCATTTCCATCACATCACAGTAGGAGAGATATACTTGAAAACAAACTTAAAAAGTTAAAAACAACAAAAGCTTAAGAAATAGTTGCCTAAGTACATATAGTACACCTCACTTCATCAGCTTACGAGCCCCGGGTTGACATTTAAAAGTTGCAATTTAGACATCACTAAATTCACCAAACAACCCCCCAACTATTTCTTTCAATCTTTCAATTTCCTTGATTCTAGCACAATTTATTATTTTTTGCAGTTTTCTCGGGTCCTAAACTTCCGAAGCTGTTTTGAGGCCCTAAATGACATTTTCAAGGAAAACTTGGAGAAGCGTGCGTTTTCAACCAATGTTTCTCCCCCAAAAGTTTTAGTTCTTAGATATATCTTTCTAACGAGGTATTGTGCAAGTCAAATGGAGATTGTATGCCAAAGTTACGGAGATGGGAAGTTGACTTACCAATTTACCCAAACGGGGCTCATAGTTCGGTGCTTTATCTCCTAGGATTATCTTTTTGGATGTTTAGTTTCTTCTATTGTTTCACAACAATAAATAGGCCTTCAAGCCTCATTGTAACACAATTCAGAGGCATGTAGCTACCACATCTCTTCTTAGAGATTAGCTACCGTTGCCCAAGCTAGTCTTATTTCCATGGTGTCTCTAAGCATATTTCAGTATTTGATATTAATGAAATGAAGTGTTATTTCTACTACATCTTTGTATATATGGTTATCCCTGTAATTTGTTGCATTCGTGTTTAAAGCCAGATTAGTGACATTAGAGCGGTCTGCTTTTTCTATATTTTTCTTTGCATGTCCCCAACAAGGTCGGGATATAAAGAGTTAGGGCTTGAATTGGTCAAACATTTGTAAGATCAGCCTCACAAATCTCGATGGCCTCCCATGGTGGGTGAAAATAAAAACAATGGGGTAAGAAATCCTACCAAAATCTTGCTCGAAGAAGCCCTCAAGTGACAAAGGAATGCAATGATGGACAACTTTTCCTAGATCCTTCAGCGGCTACCCAAGGGCGACTCATCCACTTTCGGCAGCTACTTTGGAAGTACAACACCCTCTAAGGTACAAGTTCACTTTGAAATTCCCATATTTTAGGGTCAGATAGATGTAGATGCTGTAGAAAAATGGTTAAATCTGCTAGAAGGATATTTTTCCATTCATGATTCTTCCAGCCAAGAAAAGATCACTTTCGAACTTCTCAAAATAGCCCCCCACATCAAGGAATGGTGGGAAACCTACTGTGAGCAGAAGGATTAAAGTAAAAACTTATTATTTTCCATAGTACCAACCTGGATCTCATTTTGGGATGCCATCAAGGAGCATTGCTACCTTGTCAGGAGATATAATGATAAATACATAAAGTGGACAATGCTGCAGTAAAGAAGCGACCAAGATGTGCCGGAGTTTACCAATGTTTTTCATACCCTTCGCTCGAAGTTGGATATCAATGATTCTGAGAAGCATTTGCTGCTCAAATACTGTGACTTCATTCATAGGTACATCTAGGATGAGACGGAATTCTTGGACATATCCTCGCTCGGTATGGCATACCGATATGCCATCAAGATTGAGGAAAAGATTAAACAAAAGAAGCAATACTTTGGATATGTGAATATGAAGCAGGGGAAAGGTGACCCCAAACCACTGAACAAAGGACAAAGCCAAGGTGGGGCAGCCAAAGACAACCTGTCAGACCTTTAAGCAAGGAAAAATGCTGCGAAGCTGAAGAAGGACACGGGAAAGCGGTGTGAGTTCCATAATATCTCCACTGACAACACAAGTGAGCATCGAGCCAAGCAGTCGTTGGTGGCCTAGTTGAAGTCTTAATAATCAAATGCATGTTCTAACCCTTAGTCAGAACTGGACGAGAGGAATTACAAAGGGAAGAATATTATTGATGTGAAGTCCATCAGCATTGTTGCCACTACCAAGGTCCAGAAGAACGAGCCCGAAGATCCAGAGGAGGGGAAGCGTACTTTCCACTCACAACTGTGGGTGAAGGGTTCACCACTACAATTTGTTGTTGACAATGGCAGCCAAAAGAACCTCATTTCAGTAGAGGTCGTGAAGTGGTTGGGCCTACCGACCACACCACACCCAGATCAGTACAACATCAGATGGCTTCACCAAGGATGAGATGTCTATGTCCCCTAGTAGTATCGCCTTCCCTAAAACATGGAGCCCTTCAAAGATGAGGTATTGTGTGATGTTGTACCTCTTGAAGTTTGTGATGTATTATTAAGCTAACCATACTTATGGAGTCAAAATGTTGTGTAAGAGTCAAGGCCTCATGTTGTTTTTTTTACTTTGGGAAATAGGTTATAGAGGATACTGGAGGTAGCCCAGCCTACTGCCACTTCTTTGATCTCTAGCAAGAAGGGCAGTAAGATCATCTCCCAGAATAGGAATTTATTTTGTTTATGGTTCGCTCTCAAAGTAAGGGGAAGATCATAGCCACATCCATGGCCCTCAGAAAAGGTTCCTCCATGCAATAGAAGCATGTGCAAATAGTCATGGAAGAAGACAAGAACATCTTCTCCTCACCCACAGGGGTACCATTACACTGTCAGGTCAAGCATTTGCTCGATTTAACTCCCAGAGAACCTCTATCCAACGGGCCAACATATCATCACTCCATTGTGGAAAATGCCAAGAACAAGCAGTGACATGATCATCATTGGGTGCCACACAAGTTTCAAGTGGGTGATAAAGCCTAGTTGCATCTACAGAAAGAACGTCTTACAAGATCCCATCGGAAACTCATAACACTCTGATACAGTCCTTACACCATTACCAAGGTGGTGGGAAATAATTCTTTGGAGCACAACATTGCTCCATTCCTTGGCTTGCACTGAGTATTCAATGTGGACAGTCATTGACCATGCTTCCCACCATTGCTAGACACATCAGAGATTGCACAACAGCTCACTAGGGACCAAGTTTAACAGAAGTTTTTGCATCTCATGGAGGCACTCAACGTAATGGGGACAATTGCTTTCTAAGGGGGGAGGAATGGTCCAGGTCGAAATTGGTGGCTACCTGCCTATCCCACTTGGACCCCTAGAATTGTTTCTTTTAGTTTTTTAGTTTTCTTAATTGTAGCAAAATTTACCATTTTTTGCAGTTTTCTCAGGTCGTGAACTTTTGAGGCCGTTTTGAGGCCCTAAATGATGTTTTTGGGGAAATACGGGAGAAACATGGGTCATGGACCAATGTTGCTCACCCAAAAGTTGTAGTCCTTAGATATACCTTTCTAATGAGGCATTGTGCGTGTCAACTGGAGATTGTATGCCAAATTTTCGACCCCAGGAAATTGATGTACCAATTTACCCAAACGGGGCCAATAGTTTGGCGCTTCATCTCCTAGGGTTAGGTTTTTGAATGTTTATGGTTTTCTAGTGTTTCTAAAAAATAAATAGGCCTTCGAGCCTCATTGCAACATAGTTCAGAGGCATGTATCTACCACATCTCTTCTCAAAGATAAGCTACCATCGCCCGATCTAGTCCTCTTTCTATTCTGTGTCTAAGAATATTTGAGTATTTGATATTAATGAAATGAAGTGTTATTTCTACTACCTCTTTGTATTTATGGTTATATCTATAATTTGTTGCCTTACTATTTAAATATGGATCAATGGTATCTGAGTGGTCTGTTCTTTCTTTGTTTTTCATTGCTTGTCCCCAAGGAGGTCAAGATATAAGGAGTTAGGGCTTGAACTGGTTGAACCTTTGCAAGACCAACCTTGCAAATCCTGACGGCCTCCCATGGTTGATGAAACGAAAGATGAGGCAATAGTAGATACTACCAAAATCTTGCTCAAAGGAGCCCTCGAGTGACAAAGGAATGTGATGATGGATAACTTTGCCCAGATCCTTTAGCGACTACCCAAGGGTGATGCATCTACTTCTAGCAGCTACTCGAAGCAGCACAACCTTTAAGGTACAAGTTAACTTTTACATTCCCATATTTGAGGGTCAGATAGATCCAAATGCTGTAAACAAATGGTGAAATTTGCTAGAAGGAGATTTTTCTATTCATGATTTTTCCACCCAAGAAAAGATCACTTTTTCACTTCTCAAAGTAGCCCCCCATGTCAAGGACTGGTGGTAGACCTACTGTGAGTAGAAGGATGAAAGTACAAACCCACTATTTTCAGCCACACCCATTTGGAACTCATTTTGGGATGCCACCAAAGAGTAGTACTACCTTGTCAAGAGCTATGATGATGAATACATAAAGTGGACAATGCTATGACAGGTATGGAACCAAGATGTGCCGGAGTTTACCAATCTTTTTCATACCCTTCACACAAGGTTGGGTATTAAGGATTCTAATAAGCATTTGCTTCTCAAGTACTGCAGCTACCTTCATAGGTAGATCCAGGACAAGATGGAATTCTTGGACATCTCCTCGCTTAGCATGACATACTGATATGCCATCAACATCAGGAAAAATTTTAAACAGAGGAAGCGAGACTTTGGATATACCAATTCAAAGTAGGGGAAAGGTGCCCCCCAAACCACAGAACAAACAAAAAAGCCAAGGCAGGGAGGCCCAGGACAACCTGCCAAAGCCGCAAGAAAATAACATCGTTGTAAACCTAAAGAAGGACATAGGAAAGTGGTGTAAGTTCTGTAAGAGCTCCACTCACAATATAAGTGAGTGTCAGGCGAAGCAGTCGCTAGTGCTCAAGTTGAAGGCTTCAAAATGAGATGCATGTTTTGACCATGAGTTAGAACTGACAAGAGGAATGAAAAAGGGAATCAAATTATTGATGCAAAGCCCAGTGCCACTATTGGAATTGCCAATATCCAGAAGAAGGAGCCCAAAGATCTAGAGGAGGGGGAGCATCTTTTCCACTCACAAATGTGGGTGAAGGGTTCATTGTTGCAATTCAGCGTTGAAAGTGGTAGCCAAGAGAACCTCATTTTACCAGAGGTCATGAAGTGGTTGAGCTTACCGACCACACCATACCTATAGTCGTACAACATTGGGTGGCTTTACAAAGAATGAAATCTCCGAGTTCGCCTGTAGTGCCACCTTCCCTACAACATCAAGCCCTTCTTAGATGACATATTGTGTGATGTTGCACCTCTTGATGTTTGTGATGTATTATTAGGCCAACCATAGGAAGCAACATACTGTGTAAGATTCAAGGCTTGATGTTCTAATTGTTACTTTTTGAAATACATTATACAGGATACTCGAGGTAGACCTGCCTACTGCCACTTCTTTGATCTTTGCCAAGAAAGGCGGTAAGATCATCTCCTAGACTAGGAAATTTATTTTCTTTTTGGTTCACTCTCAAAGTAAGGGAAATATCATATCCACTTCCATGGCCCATGGGAAGGGTTCATCTGCGCAACAGAAGCAGGTGGATATGGTCATGAAAGAAGGCACAAACTTCTTCTCCTCACCCACAGGGGTATCACTGCACTGTTAGGTCAAGCATTCCTTCGATTAGACTCCCAGCGCACCTCTACCAAATGGCCCATATATCGCCCATCCATTGTGTAAAATGCTAAGTACAAGTAGTGACATGATCAACATCACATTCCACACAAGTTTCAAGTGGGTGACAAAGTCTCGTTGCATCCATAGAAAGAACGCCTTACAAGAGCCCAGTGGAAACATAGAACACTCTGATATGGTCCTTACACCATTACCACGGCGGTGGGAAACAATGATTTGGAGCACAACTTTCATCCATTCCTTGGTTTGTACCAAGTGTTCAATGTGGACCGCCCCCGACCATGCTTCCCACCATTGTTGGACACATTAGAGATGGCAAAACAACTCACTAAGGACCAACTTCAGCAAAAGTTTTTGCATATCATGGAGGCACTCAACACAATCATTACTTGTTGGGGGGGTGAATGATCCATGTCAATGTTGGCGGCCACCCACCTATCCCACTTGGGCCCCACAACTATTTTTTTCAGTTTTTCAGTTTCCTTAATTGTAGCACAATTTATTATTTTTGGCAGTTTTCTTGGGTCCTGAACTTCTAGAGCCATTTTGAGGCCCTAAACAATGTTTTTAGGGAAAATCGAGAGAAACATGGGTCATGGACCGATGTTGGTCACTCAAAAGTTTTAGTCTTCAGATATATATTTCTAACGAGGTATTGTGTGCATCAAATGGAGATCGTATGCCAAAGTTACGACTCCGGGAATTTGATGTAGCAATTTACCCAAACGGGGCCCATAGTTTGGCGCTTCATCTCCTAGGGTTAGATTTTTGGACGTTTAGTGTTTTCCATTGTTTCTCAACAATAAATAGACCTTAGAGCCTCATTGTAACACAATTCAAAGGCATGTGGCCACCGCATCTTGTCTTAGAGATAAGATACCATTGCGTGAGCTAGTCTTATTTCTATTTTTTTTATAAGCATATTTTAGTATTTGATACTAATGAAATGAAGTGTTATTTCTACTACATCTTTGTATTCATGGATATATCTATAATTTTTTGCAATCCTGTTTAAACCCAGATTAGTGGTACCAGAGCGATCTACTCTTTCTCTGTTTTTCTTTGCATGTCCCCAAAAAGGTCGAGATATAAGGAGTTAGGGCTTGAACTAGTCGAACCTTTGCAAGACCGACCTCACAAATCCTGACAGCCTCCCATGGCGGATGAAAAGAAAGTTGAGGGCATAGGAGATCCTATCAAAATCTTGCTCAAAGAAGGCCTCAAGTGAAAAAGGAACATGATGATGGACAACTTTGCCCATATATTTCAACGACTAGTCATGGGCGGTGCATCTACTTCCAAAAACTACTCTAGAATCACCACACCCTTTAAGGTACAAGTTAACTTTGACATTCCCATATTTGATGGTCAGCTAGATGCAAACACTGTAGATAAATGGTTAATCTTCTAGAAGGACATTTTTTCATTCATGATTTTTCTAACCGAGAAAATATTGCTTTTGCACTTCTCAAAGTAGCCCCCCACATCTAGGACTGGTGGGAAACCTACTGTGAGCAGAAGGATGAAAGTATGAACTCACTGTTTTTAGTTGCACCCACTTGGAACTCATTCCGGGATTCCATCAAGGAGAAGTACTACCGTGTCGAGAGATATCAGGATAAATACATAAAGTGGACAACGCTATGACAGGAAAGGGACCAAGATGTGTCAGAGTTTACCAATGGTTTTCATACCCTTCGTACGAAGTTGGGTATCAAGGATTCTTAGAAGCATTTGGTTCTCAAGTATCACGGCTACCTTCATAGGTAAATCTAGGAAGATATGGAATTCCTGGACATATCCTCGCTTGACACAACATACCGATATGTTGTCAAGATTGAGAAAAAGTTAGAACAAAAGAATAGAGACTCTGGATTCTCTTATCCAAAGCAGGGTAATGGTTACCCCATACTTCAGAAAAAAGGATAAAGCCAAGGCAGGGTGACCCAAGACAACCCACCAAAGTTGGAAGAAAAGAAAAATGTCGTGAAGCTGAAGAAGGACATGCGAATGTGGTGTGAGTTCCATAAGAGCTCCACTAACAACACAAGTGAGTGTTGGGCCAAGTAGTCGCTGGTGGCCGAGATGAAGGCTTCAGAATCAGATTCATGTTCCAAACTTGAATTAGAACCTAAAATGATGAATGAAAAAGGGAAGTAGATTATTGATTTGGAGCTTAGCACCACTATTGGCACTTCCAAGATCCAGAAGAATGAGGTCGAAGATCCAGATGAGGGGGAGCATCTTTTCCACTCACAAATATTGGTGAACGGTTTGTTGCTACAATATACTATCAATGGTGGCAGCCAAAAGAACCCCATTTCAGTAGAGGTTGTGAAGCGGTTGGGCCTACTGACCAGAATACACCCACAACCATACAACATCTGGTGGCTTCACCAAGGACACGATCTCTGAGTCCACCAGCAGTTTCGCCTTCCATACAATGTCAAGCCCTTCACAGATGAAGTATTGTGTGATGTTGCACTTCTTGATTCTTATGATGTATTATTAGGCCAACCAACTTATGGAAGAGACATGATGTGTATGAATCAAGGACTCTCATTGTTATGGTTACTTTGGGAAATAAATTATACACGATATTAGAGGTAGCCCCACCTACGGCCACTTCTTTGATCTCTGCCAATAAAGGTAGTAAGATCATCTCCAAGACTAGGAAATTAATTTTCTTTCTGGTTTGCTCTCAAAGTAAGAGGAAGATCGTAGCCACATCCATGGCCCTTGTGAAGGGTTCCTCCATGTAGCGAAAGTAGGCAGGTATGGTCATGAAAGAAGACATGAACATCTTCTCCTCACCCACAGGGTTACCACTGAACTATCAGGTCAAGCATTAATTAGATCTGACTCCCATAACACTTCTACCCAAAGGGCTGATATATTGTTGCTCTATTGTGGGAAATGCAAAGTACAAGTAGTGATGTGATCAACATCAAGTTCCATACAAGTTTCAATTGGGCGACAAATTCTAGTTGCATCTACAGAAAGAATGCCTTCCAAGAGCCCATCAGAAACTTAGACCACTCTGATATGGTCCTTACACCATTCCCAAGGTGGTGGGAAACAATGCCTTGGAGCACATCATTCCTTCATTCCTTGGCTTGCAACAAGTGTTCAATGTGGACTGCCCTTGAACATGCTTCCCACCATTACTGGACACATCAAATATTACAGAACACCTCAGAAGGGCCCAAGTTGAGGAGAAGTTTTCGCATCTCATGGAGGAACTCAACGCAATGGGGACCATTGCTTCCTAAGAGGGGAGGATTGATCCAGGTGGATTTTGGTGGCCAACCACCTTTCCCACATGGACCCCACAACTATTTCTTTCAGTTTTTCAGTTTCCTTAATTGTAGCACAATTTACTATATTTTGAAAATTTCTGAGTTCTTGAACTTTAAGAGCTATTTTGAGGCCCTAAACGATGTTTTTAGGGAAAAATGGGAGAAAAATGGGTTTTAGACCAATACTACTCACTCAAAATTTGTAGTGTTTGGATATATCTTTCTAACGAGGTATTGTGTGTGTTAAAAAAAGATGGTATGTCAAAGTTACGACCCCGAGAAGTTGATGTACCAATTTACCCAAACGGGGCCCATAGTTGGGCGCTTCATCTCCTAGAGTTAGGTTTTTGGATGTTTAGGGTTTTCCATTATTTTTCAACAATAAATATGCCTTCGAGTCTCATTGTAACACAGTTTAGAGGCATGTAGCCTTCACATCTCTTCTCAGAGATAAGATACCATCACCTGAGCTAGTCTTATTTCCATTTTGTCTATAATCATATTTTATTATTTGATATTAATGAAATGAAGTGTTATTTCTACTACATCTTTGTATTCATGGTTATATCTATAATTTGTTGCATTTCTGTTTAAATCCAGATCAGTGAGCCTTACATTTATCAAGCTTTTAATAAAGTGGTTATGGGCTTTCAAGAGGTCACAACATCACCACTTTGGAGATTTTTGACATTTCATTCACACACATAATTTGTAATGTTATTAACAAGCTTCAAGGGAAAATCAAACTCAAGGATGTAGCTTACATGGTAAGACATTGAAATTGTATGTTTGATTAATGTAATATTTTTATGTACAAGTGGATTGAAGTTTTACTATGTCATGTTACAGGCAAAAGTCAAATCTTATTTCTTCCATAGATCATCCAATTACGAGTGATTGTGAATTCATCCATGTTGAATGTTGGGAAAAAGATGATAACCATAAGTCCATTCTTCTGAACCAAGTAGATGGAAAGAGTCATAGCCAAGTACTAGTTCATGACGTTGTAGTAAAAAAGTTAACATAAGAGGATAAAGATGCAAAAGGAGACATAGTTAACATTTATCAAAAACCATAAACATTGATTAACTATCTTATAGATTTATGTTCAAATGAAGGATATTGGGTTTTGGATTTATTTTCAGGTTTAGGTAAGTTTTATTATATAAAATTGAATTTTTATATTTTATTTTTATGTTTTTATGTGTTTATAATAATTTACTTATTATTTTTGTGCTTGATGATTAGGTACAACGCTAGCATGTTGCGTAGAAAAATGAAGAAATTGCATTGTGATTGAAAGAGACCCACTAGAATGCAATTTTATTCAACGAAGAATTAGTGCTATTCAATTTCTTCCAGATGTAATGCAAGAAGGTGGTTTGAGGAAAGGAGATTTTAACTAATCACGTGTGGAAAAAAAGGAAAAGGAACCTAAACCACCATTATATGGAATGATTGGAAAAGAACACTTTGGGAGATTTGTAGACATGAAATATTCATTAGACGAGGAAAATGAGGAAACTCAAGTACGAAATATTGTGGAAGAAGAAAATAATGAAGCTGAAGAAGATGATGAACATGGATTATATGATATTCTTGATGACATTTAAATTATGATTGCAAATAAAACTCAATTTCGAGAGATCTTCATTACTTTAACTTGTAATGTTTTGACTTTGAGATCTTTTGAGAACAATGAACATTTGATTATTGTTGTTATATGTTAAATATTTGTATTATTTGATTTTCACTTTAATTTTTATGTGAATCATTTTTTTTTTTGTAAAAAACATGTGATTACTATTATTTTTTAACATAAAATTCATAAAAAAATGTTATTTTTTAAAATTTTTTTGTTAGGATTTTTCCATAAAAGTTGTTTATTTGACATGTCATTTTTGACAAAAATTCTGAAAATGCATATTTTTTTCATTATATTTATATATAAAATGTGTTTTTTTGTCAAATGTTTAAAATTATTTTTTTTTAGTGATAATTTGATCTGAAAATGGGGCACTTAGGCTTCTTGTCTAACTTGCAAGAACCTCACCCACTTCCAAAGCTTAAATATTCCCAAGTATTATTGATTAACCAATGTGGAATTGATAATATGTGCTTGAAGATAAGGTGTATGCTGGTATTTATTTTAAACTATTTGTGTACTTTAAAATCTATTGTTTACGCTGATATAACACATACATATAACAGTAAACAATGAAGTAGTAAAAACAAACACATAAAACAACAATTTAATGAGAAGTTCACCCAAAACTCCTGGGCTACATCTCCTTAAGCTCTAGTTGACTCGACTAGGCACTTTGGGATTATGGCAAAGTCCTTTTACAAGCTCTTGGCTCAACTCCACTATTTTACAAAGGAACAATGGGCTCAAAACACCATCTCTCCCTGGCTCTGAAGCTCTCGTCTTTTCAGCTCTAGCTCTCTCTCTCTGGCTCTTCGGCTTTGGCTTCTTTGGCTTTGTGCAGTGGCTTTCTGGCTCTCTCTACTTCTACCTTCTCCTATGCCTTTTGACTTCGCTTTTTGCCCTCTTGTCTTAGTATCCCCTCTCTGCCTATGTTAGTCTATGGCTTTAAAGCCAATCGACGATGTCTATTCGTTTCTCCATCTCAGACTCTCTGGCTCCCAACCTCTATCCACTCAAATCCCCCTTTGAGCATTAGAAATCATTTCTAAATGGCTTCAGGGATTGTGGCCACCTGTTCCATAATGGAATGGACCATCGGTGCCTTTGAAATCCTAAAAATGGTTGTTCTTTGTTTACACAGAGAATACACAGAAAAGCTATAAATATCTGCCCAAACACAATCTATCAGACTTAAAAAATCATTAATTCCACCTTATATCCTTTTGGTTCCTTCTTTGGGCATCATCTTAAGTAATCATTTATCAACAACTATTATTGATTTCGGGTGGCTAACATACATGGGGATTACCCACCCGAAATGGGTGGTTTTCCCACTCTGGTGCCTAGCCACGTGGCAGTTAGTGTATGGGCTTGGGTGGAGCTCGACCAAACCGCTTACCGCCTATGGACCGCCCAAAATCTTGCTCGTTTCATGGTTTCCCTTTGTACTTGAAAAATACATTAAAACAATGAAAACCTCACAAAATGGCTTTATGGAAGACTTGAAATGTTATGCATTTTCATCTATAAGTTCCATCAGGTCCGGTTATATCGCATTCTCAAGTCGCATAGGTGCGGGTTCCTTTGTATTTTGGTATTTTCACCGAAAATTGTTAATACACAAAAATTCCCATTTACTAGATTTCAAACTTTATAAATTATACTTATGATATCCGTCAGGTCTGGCAATCATTGATCGCTGATTCAATCCTGGCCATCCATTCCTCTTGCGATCAGATGGATGAGATTGCTTATCGCAATCACTATTGCATATTGCATCGCATATGGCCTAGGGGTTCTATGCATTGCCAGTGCCAATTCACTGATTCAATCATTGGTGATTGGCATATTGCATGATCGTAATCACTAGGTCGGTGGTACCGATATCGCACACATGTATGTCTCTGATCCAATCAATCAGATCGGTGTATTGGGGTTTCTTCTGCCTCTGATTAAGTCCATCCCCTTTCCTTTTTCCGATGTGATTTCCCTTTATAAGGCTTTTTTTCCATTTTTAGGGGTTTTTGCCTCTTTTTCAAAAGAAATAGGGCATCTTCTACATGCGATAACTTATGCATCCTAAGTCTATCTTTGTCCATTCAAGTTGCAGTAGATTTAGAAGGAAGAGATCTCTGCAATGGGGCTATATCTAGGAACTTCCTTGGACTTTCAATTTCTTCAGTGAGGAACACTTAGACTTAGGAGTCTATCCAAAATCCATTTTGGATCACGCTTTCCCACTAAAAGAACTTTTGGTCTCCAAAAGACTGATATGCTGATCTGAACCGTACCTAAGAGTAACCACACCCTCTTCTTTTAGCTTCCACACACTTGCTTTGCATAGTGCCTCTAAATCAAAGTCTCTAACCATTTTCCTTCCTGGATGCACTGGTTCTCTTGGGAAGAACTATCTTCCTTCTTACCTTCATGCAGGACTTTTGTTGAAATGGTCATAGAACGTGGTTTGAACTCATCTGCCTTGATCACTAATCCAAGGTAGCTCAAACAAATGCAAAGTACATCTACTTCACAAAACTTTCATTTGTACCTGTTTGACAAGCTGTCAACAACAATTGTTAACAACAACAGAAATACAGACAACAAATGGATGGCTTAAACTCCTGCTTCAACAAAAGAAACAGATTTCACATCTTCTGAACACCTCCATGTTTTATAACTGCATACAAATAATGGACTAGATACCAAGCCCACAAAACATGCCTTTAAACAATTGACCCTTCAAGTCAAGTATGTAGAAAAGGACCATTAGGACTCTTTTTCAAAAGAGGAAACACTTCATTATTATCTCCATCTTGGAGACCAAATCAACTTTTTCCAAGTTTTGCATTACATGCATGTTTACAACAAAGCAATGAACCTTTCAAGCTAATTACACATACATGTTCAAATACCAGGAAAAAATCAACATCGTTGTGTTCATGCACATCATGCTTATGCATGCATTTCATCCTTCAACTTTCTCTTAAGCACACCGTGCTTCCAAAGTTGAAATGATATATAATGTTGCATCAACAAAGTGAGTCTCCTACTCAACTTCTCCCAGTCACCTTCTTGGTAAAGTCTTGTAAATTGCATCTCATCAACAAAGAAATGTAAATAGATGCATCAACAGACATGCAACCTTAATTGGAAAATAACTCTAGCCATTTCTTACCAATCTAGTTGCAAGGTCTTTCCTTTGTCTTCACATTAGTATCAACATGTGAATCATCTTGAGACACTTCATTCATGGAAACTTCTTTTCCATTTCTGCCATCTTCTCTTTTCACTTTCCTCAGCTTGTGTGGAAGCATTGTTGGATTCAGAGTCCAACACCTTTGAGCAAGATGCCCTTGCTTATGGTAGTAAGTGCAACACATGTGCATCCTCTTGACAGCATGCTTTGCCTTGTCCAATGAACTTTTGGCTTTCTACTTCTTCTCCTTAAAAATTTTCCTATATGTGGCCATTCTCTTCCAACATCTGGAAACATGATGGTTATCTAAACCACAAAAGGAACATTGAATTCTTCTCCCACTCTTATGTGGAAATTTACCATGCTTTGTGAAATCAAAAGGAATATGTTTAGAACCAGATTTATACCTACCTCTTTCACCTTTATTTCCCTCATGAGGAGGTGCAGCAACTAAAGAAGTGTCTCCCTTTGGAACACCCCCAATATCTTCAATGATTTCATAGTTTCCACAACTCTTTGCTTAAAGTGTGTGATTTTGAACACCTGCATCCTGCAAGTGATGTTTTAAGCTATTGCATTCCTCCTGAACACAATCCTCACACTCAGCAATGAAACTCCTTCTTGGAGTTGTTCTAATGGTCTTCATGGCAACTTTGGAACCCTCTCCATAAGGTTGTCCGTAGCCAAGACCCAAATACTTAGGCCTTTCCTCAACCATTATTGCTTCAACAATATATTGTGCATGCTTTCCCAAGCCCTTTCCTTCATAGCCCATCTTGGACATTAGCTTTGAACCTATGGCTCTACTATGTTTTTCAAAAGAACCAATATGAACATTCTTAGAAGAATTTGAAGACAAGCTAGAATGGTTTACCTCTTCTTCAAGCTCATACTTTACCAAGGCTTCTTTGGCAACAAAGAGCCATGAATCCAACTCATGCATCCTCTTCAGGTTCATATTTTCAATAAAGTTTCCCCTCCATTTCCCCAGTTTGACAAAAAGCAACTACTTCTCTTCCTTCATGGAATTCAACTGCTCTCTAAGTATGCTGCTCTTTCTCCCATCCTCATACTTTTCTCTCACCTTGTCCATCATGATCAAAAAGTCTTGCTTCATGTCTTCATTAAAGAGTCTTGTGATGGACAAGGAATTTGAGGATACACTTGTAGAATTTATCATTATGTCAATGAACAAAGAACTTCAAACAAGATTAATAAAGAGCTTATTTAAGCAATATTTTGCAACAGACCTCTTGTGCTTCAGGGATTACTTTGAGGTCCTTTGGGATAGAAGAATGCCTTCAGCCCTTATTCCTATTTGTCCTTCTTTCACTAAGCTATCAATAAATTTCCCTTCACCTATACAAACTCAAACAATAGTCAGTCTACAAACAAGCATATAATCAACCTCTCACTGTTTAAACACCATTTAGACAGGCAATCTTTGCTCTATCAATCAAGCATTTTGATATAACCTCCTTTGAAGGTGGGTTTAATAAAACCAAGCTTTGATACCACCTAATCTAAAAATGGGGAACTTAGGCTTCTTCTCTAACTTGTAAGAACCTCTCCCACTTCCAAAGCTTAAATATTTCCAAGTCTTATTGATTAACCAATACAGAATTGATAATATGTGCTTGAAGATAAGGTGTATGCTGGTATTTACTTTAAACTATTTATTTACTTTAAAATTTGTTGTTTATGTTGATATAACACATACATATAGCAGTGAACAATGCAACAATAAAAACAAACACATAAAACAACAATTTAATGAAGGGTTCACCCAAAACTCTTGGGCTACATCTCCTTGAGCTCTAGTCGACTCGACTAGGCTCTCTGGGATTATGGCAAAGTCATTTTACAAGCTCTAGGCTCAACTCCACTATTTTACACAGGCACAATGGGCCCAGAACACCATCTCTCCCTGGCTCTGAAGCTCTCGGCTTTCTGGCTCTAGCTCTCTCTCTGGCTCTTTGGCTTTGGCTTCCTTGGTTTTTTGCATTGGCTTTCTAGCTCTATCTGCTTCTGCCTTCTACTTTGTCTTTCGACTTCACTTTTTGTGCTCTTGTCCCAGTAAACCCTCTCTATGTCTCTATCAGTATGTGGCTTTAAATCAAATCGGTGTTGTCTGTTCATTTCTCCTTCTCAGGCTCTCCGGATCTCGACGTCTGTCCGCTCGAATACCCATCTGAGTGTTAGCAATCATTACTAAAAGCCTTCAGGGATGGTGGCTACCTGTTCTATAACGAAATGGACCATCGGTGCCTTTGAAATCCCAAAAATGGTCATTCTCTATTTACATAGAGAATACGTAAAAAACCTGTAAAAATCCACCCAAACGCAATCTATCGGACTTCAAAAATCATTAATTCCACCTTATATCCTTTTGGTTCCATCTTTGGGCACCATCGTAAGTAATCATTGATCAATGGCTATTATTCATTTCGGATGGCTAACACACACGAGGATTACTCGCTCGAAAAGGGTGGTTCTCGCTTTCCGACGCCTAGCCACATGACAGCCAGTGTATGGGCTCAAGTGGAGCCCGGCCAAACCACTTATCACCTATGGCCCTCTCGAAATCTGGCTGATTTCATGGTTTCCATTTTTATTTGAAAAATACATTAAAACACTGAAAACATTGCTAAATGGCTTTATGGTGGACTTGAAATGTTATGCATTTGCATCTATAAGTTCCATCGGGTCCAGTTATATCGCATTCGCAAGTCGCATAGGAGCGGGTTCCTTTGTATGTTGGCTTTTTCACCGAAAATTGTTAATACACATAAATTCCCATTTACCGGATTTCAAATTTTATAAATTTCACTTATCAGATCTATTGGGTCTGGCGATTGTTGATCACTGATTCAATCCTAGCTGTCCATTCCTCTCATGATCCGATGGCTGAGATCACTCATCGCAATCACTATCACACATCGCATTTCACACGACCCAATGGTTCTATGCATCGTCGATGTCAATTCATCAATCTGATCATCGATGATCATCGTATAACATGATTGTAATTCCTAGGTCCATGATCCTGATATCGTACACATGTCTGTCTCTGATCCGATCGATTGGATTAACAGATCGGGGTTTCTTCCACCTCCGATTAACTCTACCCCATTACCTTTTTCCGATGAGATTTCCCTTTATTACAGTTTTTTTCCATTTTTAGGGGTTTTGCCTCTTTTTCCAAAGAAACAGGGCATCTTTTGCATGTAATAACTTCTACATCCTAAGTCCATTTTAGCCCATTGAAGTTGCAATAGATTGAGAAGGAAAATATCTTTGCAATGGGGATATATCCAGGAACTTCCTTGGACTTTCATTTTCCTCAATGAGGAACACTTAGACTTAGGAGTCTATCCAAAATCCATTTTTGATCACAATTATTTAATGTCCATTGAAATATTAATTAAAATTACATAAACATATAGAAAATAGTTACTTTGAAATATTGACCATTTTTTTATTTTTTTAACTACGTAAAAAAATTAAGATTTTATTACATACAAAATTGAAAAGAAAAATGAAAAAGCACACAAGAAAAACACTTAAAAAAATCTTACGGGAAGAAGGAACTAGAAAATTTAAAGTGTCAAAAATCAACCCTCTAAAAAAAGGGGGTTGATTTTGCATCAACACTTTTCAAAATTAGCATGAAAATCACTAACATCGAAAAAAAAAAAATTGTACTTGATACATAAGAAAATTTAAAGTTCGAAAAATATGCTAAAAAAAAGTGTATTCTGGGATCACCACTTTTCAAAATCGGGTGATTTTTTGCTAGCTTAAAAAAACAAGCACCAGTTCATTTTCTCGTCTGATCGGTAACTATGTTATGCATGAAAGTTTGTTGGCTCTGATATTATTATTATAAGTGAAAGTTCCATCCATACATACACCATTGATGATCAAGAACACCTGCTCCTCCAAAGAAGTATATTGGCTCTACACTACGGAGAAGCCAAAGCTCTTCACAGTACTCCCAAGCCTTTTCTAAGCCTAAGCCTACCCAAAAGCATGGCTCCCAAAAGCCTTTTCTATGAGTTATGAGGTTATATTTATAACAAAGGGTGGGGTGACCCTTGACATTCCCCTTTGTGACTCTTTGAGTTACCTCATGACTCTTCAACTTCTTCACTAAATGGCACATTACATAACATGATGAATTTTCACATTCCACTAATGACACTTGGAATCTCACTTACAACATATTGACAAATAATATTACATTTTCCACATGTACCCATATAAGACAAAATAGGCTAGAGACAACCTGACAAGACACAACATTATGACTCTGGAGTTTAGGGAAATTCTAACTCAACAACATCCACTTAATGCTTCTCGGTCACATATTGATGTCATGCTTAGTGTTGTGTGATGGTGTCCCCAAATTGTTTGATGGTGTCTTTCTGGAAGCAGACTCTTGCATCCATGGCATCTGGGGATATGGTCTTGGAACCTATATCCAACTTGTTTTGAAGCATTGGCAAGATGGTTTTGACCTTGAGATGACCATCGATGTACTTCTACATGTTGTGTGTGTTAGACTCTAAGTCTGCTTCGGTGGCCTCTTATCTTAGCTTATCCCTGTACTCATCAATCTCTAGGAAAACTTGGTTCTTTAGTTTCGCATCGGTGAGGGAATTGATTGATGGAATCCTATGATTTCTCACTATTAAATCCAAGATATTGTACAAACACACATATGAGGCTTGTATTTTGCAGATGAATGGGGCGATTTTCTTGTAGTTCTAGATAAACATTCATCCCTTTTATTTCTCAAGCTCTTACTATGGCTTCATATTCTTTTCTAAGTTAAGCGGGGCCCCTTTGTACCACTTTGTTCACTCTTATACAAGGGCAATGGAAGCATGTATGTTATTGAGATTCTGAACAAAGTCTTTGCTTCACTATTGTAGGCCATGAACACGGAAAACTTCTTTATTCGTAGTCATTCCACATGGCAACCTCAAGTGTTGATACTTCAACAAGTATCACTGTACTCATTTCCACCAATACAGAAACTACATTCTGCATTGATGCTTTGAGTTGTTCTACCTCTTTCGTGGAAGCCTGCAATTTCTTTGCTAGTTGTTTGTTCTTGGTTGTCAGGTACTTAAAATTTGAGCTTGTTTCTCCTGCATAGGCTAAGATGGCTTCAACAAGGGTGGTTGGATGATTTCTAGTGTCTGACACTATCATCCTTTCCTTGATGAATGTAGGTGATGTGCGATGATATGGAAAGTGATTCCTTTTCCCATGTACAACGTTCTTCTACAACTCGTCAAATGACAGATTGTATCCATCCATGACTGGATCATCATCAAGGAGAACAACATCTCCTTTCTTGCTCGGGACTAGTTCTAGCACTTGAGGTGGTGGAGACTGAGAGTTGAATTGTGGTGTTCTTAGCATCAAGTTAGTGTCTTCAGTTTTTGGCTCTCTCTCTATCTCCATGTTTGGCACTTCAATCATTTACTAAATCTCCTGAGAAAGCTACCAATCTTACATCTTTTGACCCTCTTTCTCAATTGCTGGCTATTTTGTCTCATCAACATGTATTGGCGTCATTTCCTCTATTATTGTGTCCTTTCATTTCTCTTCTTCCTGGTTCTTCTTCTATTCTCTTTCTCTCCTCCTCAAATCTTTTTCTTCTTCTCTGTCTCCTATAGCTTTAGTTCTACTTCCTCCAACCTCTTCTTTTCTCTCTTCCTTCACTATACACTACTCATTCATTGCTCCTTCTTTGCTTCTGCTGCCAAAGCTTCCTTCTCCAAGATAGGTTGCCCAAACTGATGATATTCGCAAATGGGAAGGTAGGGTACCTGCATGAAACCTTGTATAACCCTGACGACTATATTCTAATATAAACTTCTGAGGCCTCTAAGTATTCCTTGAAGTCCTCTGCAAAAGTCTTTGATCTGCTACCATGTCAGTGTTGTACGCTTCTCAATGAACAACTAATTATCTGCATATACTAGCAAATCCACTCTCAGCTGTTGTTATCACCAAAAAATTATCACCTAGCCATTTCTAGCTAAGAATATGGAGATACAGCATGTAGGATTAATTTTACCATTGTAAAATCTATTTCACCCTAGACAATAATTTAGTAAACCACTTTTATTGAATTATTTTATGATTTAAATAAAAAAATGAATGAGAATAATTAGATAAATCTCTATTTATTTAATTCTCTCTAGAAATAATTATTAAATAATTATTTAAATAATTATTCCTTATCACATTTGATTAAATCCCCTAGGAATAATTAAATAAATCCCTATTTATTTATTATTCCTTGTTTTCATTATTGGAATAATTGTTAAATCACTATTTAATAATTATTTCAATTTCACACCATATGTAATCCTCGTGAAATAATGAATAAATCATTTTATTTGTTAATTATTTCTAAATAAACATATTTAACCATTTTAAATTTATTTTCCCTCTCCAATAAATATAATAAAGTATTCTAAGTGGTTAGATCTTGATTTGGTCAATATTGTTTTATTTCTCTCCCTTTCCAAGATTAACTCAATACCTTGTTATAAATAGGAGGGTTTAATATTCATTCTTCACCATGATCATTATCATTGTCACCATTATTGTCTCTTTTCTTCTGAGCTCCCATTTGAGCTCTTCACATTGTTTAGGTTTTTCACATATTGAGAGAGAAGAATCATTCACTAAATCATTAAGGACATCAAAGGAAACATCCCACAGAGGGGGATTTGCAGACCCCTTTTTTTAGATCTCCTTCACAAGGTGTTTTCAATAAATAATTTTTTCAATTAAAATATTTCCATTTTGGGTTATTGTGTTGGCTTGTTGGGGCTTGACCCAAGTTCAGAGTTAATTAGCAAAACAAATCCGAGTGCTACTTGCCCGTTTGGCAATAGTCCACAGAGCAAAGACTGAGGTCTCACCTGAAGTAGTATGGGGGGCGGGGTGCTGGAACCAGGTTTTCACACCCTTGAGATGTTTGAGAGGTTGAACTAGTCAAGCTGTTAGTCCCTTCACACAGGTTACTTAGCACAACCCTAACCAGGGGCTATGGGTCTTCTGCGCTATTCCGCTAAGTCGCTCCTGGAATCTTACTTATCTTCCTATTCTTAGTCAATTATCTTCATGTAAATGGATGTCTTACATTATAGTTATTTATACAACACATTCATAAGATTTTGCGTAGTAAATAAATAGCACACTTGCAATTTAAACCCAATAATATATTAAAACAGGGAAAGATACAGAGTAATATGGTAAACTTCTCTTTACTAATTCTTCTAATGATTACATACTTGACCCGTTTTGCACACTCAGCTACAAGGGTTTGCGCACCCAGCTGCGGACTACTAGGCCTCTATGCACTTAGCTGCAGAGCCTTCTCCTACTCTACGACCCAAAGTCACACTTTATCCTTCAACTCAATCCCTTAGACTGAGCATGCTTCTTCTAGCTATTCTATCTTCTACACTTAGAGCCTCACTCTTTTTATACAATCCCATGGTCTGCATACCATGAGTAGGTCTATCAAGCCGACATTACATTATAAAACCGAGCACAGAAAACCCTGTGACTCTATTATAACTTCTCTCTCTACGCCCATAATGTGTGGCACTTTTACAAAAGACTTGGTCAAAACCTGGGCTTTAAGCTCTGGAACATGCCTTGGGGTGATTTTATGCCCAACAGGCCCCTACCACAAACATCATGACTAGCACTCAAGTCACTCTATCAGCGTGACGATCTTCACGTGGAATCCCTCCAACTTTGTCTGAACTGCTGCCAGGTTGGCAGCACACTGAGTGACTGCCTACTGAATCTCATGTATGCATTTTTCTGAGACTGCGATGTCAGCACTACTTCCTTTCATTTGTGCTTGTGTTCCCTACATCTTTGCGAGCTTTCCTTCAATTTCTGATGTGATGGTGAAGGCCTCGTCTATCCAAGGTTGAACGCATGTCTTTGGGAGTGCTTCCTTATCCCATGCAGCGTCCACCTATTATTTTAGCGCTTTGGCTTGTTGCATTTGCACGAGTCTCTGAGTGAGGGCCACCGTTTTCACAATTCCTTTCACGCTTGCATACTCATGCTGGAGTTCTTGCGCCTCTGTCTCTAAGTGTTGGATGTTGGGGTCCTCCTACAGATTTGTGAGGACCTCAAATGAATCCTCCAACATTATGGTGTAGTCTCTTAATACACTATTGATCTCATCCAGTCCTGCTGTAATAGCACTGGCGCATTCTTCTCTTACTTCTGGAGGGGTGGATGGTTGCACCTTTAACCGTAGCTCTGCAAATTATATGAAGGTTGAGCTCTAGTTGAACATTTTTCACTTCCTCCCGTGCCCCACACACCCCTGCTTCTAGCCTATGGATGCGTGCCTCTACTGGTGTGTCTACTGGGACGACTAGCTCAGTGACGCTTTCATAAGCTTCGTCCAGTACTTGTACCAGCTTCTAGTTCTGTGACACCACTTTGTCACGCTTCAAGCTCAATTGTTCTATATTGATTTTCTACTTTCTTAGTACTTGCAATGTGTAGCTTTCCCTAGCTCACAGTTCTACAATAATCCCATCTTATAGAATATACAATGTCTCTCATGGGAGTGCAGCCATGTTGATTTTGATACCCTTCAGTGCACTGGTTGTAGGCCAGTTGGCCTCATTTATTGTCACGAGTGCCCCATTTGGCAACACTACGGTATTTTTCACCTAAGCGCGCGACATCTACTCTGCTACCATTGTCTCGAATACGAGGCTGGTCGAAAGGGCACCATCCTTAGGAGTGGGCACTTGCAACTCCTGCACTTGCACTCTTAGGGCCCCCAACACAATCTGGTTCTCCTGCATAAAATTTTGGAGGGCCTCGAAGGTGAAATCACGCATTGTCTCTCCAATGTCATGTAGATCACCCTTGGTAAGGGTGATCATCTCAATAGACAACTTTGATGCCTTGAGGTTTTTGTGAAGCCCTATCCGCTCGTTGTGGTGTTGGTGCTTCAGTTGTGTTGATGCGGTTTGTGGGTCTGCTCTTCACGGATGCCTCCTGTGTTGCTGCTTCTATTACATCCTTTTTCTTTTTAGCTGTTGTCTACATGGTGTCTGGTGCCCCCTATACTTTTGTTGTTGTTGCCTCCTTCCTTCTCTTTTCTGCCAACTGTGCCATGCACAGTTTCGCCTTCTCTTTCTTCCTCTGCGCTGTAGTCTTTTCCACTGCGGTGATCTCTGGACTGTGCCACTCCAACGACCATGTCTCGAGTACATAAAATATTACATCTTCCATGGATACAAAGGGTGGCTCTCTCCATTGCTTGGTCAGGTCCTTGCACACTCTGATGTATATGTTGTGAAGGTCCGCTTTAAGCTTTACAAAAATTTGTAGGGTGTTGTAGATAGTGAGTGATAACCATAGCTTGCGGTTGATCCCCATTCTGAATTTCATCTCCAAGAACACCCTGAATATCTTACTATAGCGGATCCTATTTTCATCCTTTGTGGCCTAGGGTGAAGCATACTTCACGCCTCTAGGAGATCCCTGTCAATTGTGGGGAATTGACTATCCTTGGGAAATTCCCCTGCCACGAGCACTATGGACAATAGAAGCCATGCATAGTGGAACATCATGCCTTGCTCCTAAGCTTTGCGGAAATTCTCTAAGAATTCCTTGCAGAGGAACTGAAACTAGTTAAACTAGACCCCCTCTGCACACTACTCTGCAAGTTCTACCACCGATGCGGGTACCTTGTTCGTGCGGAACTTGCGTAAAACCTTACTGGCCAGTATTTGGGTCGCCACTTTCACTACTTTGTCACTGATGTTGGATATGGCATAGCGTCACTTCTTATTTTCTATTCTATACTTCTTCTTCATGGCCTTCGTGATGGCCAAGTCACTGCTTTTCCCCTCTTAGATATTCATGGGGTTCTCCCCTTTGCATGGCAGCTGGGTGATGCGGTGAATCAAATGTTTCGTGATGGGGATTTGGTCGTTTAACCACAAACACCCACCATGCACTAGGAAGAGAAACTTCCTAATGATGAAAATTGTTATTGGGGTGCGGTGGAAATGCAAAACCCACAATAGGTTTAGTATCCCTTCCTTTTCCACTCTGCGCAACCTCTTTCCTGACTCTAATTTGGTAACCCCTGCTGCGGTGTTCTCCTTACGGTTCATAAACTACGTAGTCTCTAGGTGAGGGAACTTATCATGGTCAACGAGGTGCCAATCTTCAAATTTTAAACTAGGCACCCATGCCAGGTGCATGCCGTAAAAAATGATGTTGTCTAGGAAGAGCGACGTCTAGAGAGAGCTCTTGCTCTCATCAAGATCCTTGGGCACTTTAGCCTTCCCCTTCCATGGGGGGATATAGGCAGGCAGCTTTGTTGGAGGGTGTGCAGGCTTAGTTTCCTCCTCCATGCCTTTTTCCTTGATTTCTTCAATGATTAGGTCCTCCAGGTCTTCCTCCTCCTCATTGGTTTCTATGTTAACGACTTTCCCGTTCTCGTCCATTGTTAGCCTAATGCGCAACGGGTTTCGCGGGGACACACGTATGGTAACCATCACCTATTTGTCCTTCTTTGGTCTTAGCGTGCGTGGTGATTTCAGGGTTTCTGCCAAAATCCCGACTCCTTCAAAGGAATATCCCATACTCAGGACCTACGTAGCCTCTTCAGCTGTCATCCTTGTGATATCCATAACTTAGATGTTTCCATTATGTCTGACAAAAAATTTATTGCTTGTGTGTTCAGGGCTCAATAAACATTCTACATAGGTCAAACAGGGCTCTACTTAGGCTATGCATGGTCTACAACTGCTTAATTTGCAAATGACCAAGTGTTGTTTGTTGGGAAGCCCTTTGTAATTTATGCAGATCATTCCCCCCAAATCCATATTTTTAATGCTCCCTTGGCGGTAGATTTTCTAAAATCTTCCCCATAAATCGCGTCTTAAATGCTTGCCGCCTACTCCATTTGGCCTCAGGTCAAGCATCCCATAAGGGATAGTGACTCCAACGGTCACTTCTGGGCCAACCAATGCAGCAGCGCAACCCCCCTTACGTGGTCATGGAACTTTTCACACTTTTCTTCTGCGCACAGCTCCCACATCATGTACCTCTTGGGCAGAGTAGTTTATAGTCCTGTGCCTCCTTTCAACTCCCTGAAGTGTTAAGACTGTACTTCCCTCAGCTAGTTAGGTGGCCGCGCCACTTGTATCGTGTGTCATCGGGCCATCCATCACTTTTCGTGGAAAACACCCACCTCTTATTGTCACTAGCAGCATCACACACTTTATCATCTACAACGTTCCACCTTGGTTGATTTTCTTAGTAATGTGTGGTCCAAGCCAAGGAATCTGACTGGTTAATACATAATGATTGTCCTTAAACTAGTATGCATGATTGTGTGAACCTTGTTTTATCACCCTAGTCTTCTTATTGAGAAAATATTCCTTTATCTCGTCCTCCAACATTCTTGACATTCGCTTCTACTAGAGCCCTTTTCTTCCTTAATCAAACCCTTTCTTTTTGAAGTTCTTGGAGCCTAAAATTTCCCTATTGGATTTCTTCTTCCAAGGTTTCGTGAACCATCTTATCTACCGGTGCTACCATGTGCGGACTACGTATGTCATGTTCTATGGGGCTTACAACATTCACTTCACACTTCAGCCTCGGCAGTGCCTGCGTTGGTAGATTCTTGCACGCTGTCCTATAAGCCAATAGAACCACTCATATGTGTAGGTCCCAGTAAGTTTTCTTCGCATTGTAGACCTTGTTCAGTGCTTCACATACTTTTTTAAAGGCTTCTACATGGATAATATTCTGCACACTTAGTTTTTCCATACTTCATGGTTCCAATCTGAGGGGTTGTTCGTGCCATTTCCCTGCCTGCACCTGGTTACTAATAGTGTCTCTTAACGTGAAGAATGTGTGCATCCATGCAGGTTTCACACCATATGCCTGCATCCATTATGATAGGTGGGTACGTGGACTATTTTTTCTAGAAATCTTGTCCGTCAATGGCATCTAAGGCTTCCCAAACTACATGCACATTATCCTTCTGCATTCACGCCAGTCCTCAAAACTTCCTCGGTGCGTACCCTACCACCTCGCAAGTGTAGCGCGTAGTACCCATTTCAAAGCTTTGAAACGTTGTTGATTCAACACTTCTCTTTCAAATCTTCTTAGGAAGTCATCTACCTCACCTAACCCATCATACATAGGCAGTTCCCTCACCTTCGTCAATACGCAGTGCAGTGATCTCGTCATCATGTTACAGTTCAGTGTGGTTACCTTGTGTAACTGGTTCTTCCATCATTCTATTTCCCTGTCCAAATCCAATGTGTAGGAGGTTTCATGCTTGTTAAGATATGGTATATTCTATGTTTATAACAATTTACTTCTTTTCCTTATTATATTCCATAGATTAGCAATCCCATATATATAAAGTAAAGTGAAAATAGAACATTAAACGATCGACAGAAAACAAGCCAAGACAAGAGACACAAGATGTGGCGGCTA
>APFE031318132.1:82944-120287 GCA_000404065.3 Pinus taeda
AGTCTATCGTAGATTTCCTTGGAGGTGTCTAGATCAGAGATGTAGGCCACCAAGCGCTTATCGATAGAGTGCCAGATGATCTTCTATTTTGACTTCTTCAGTTTTCCATTTGTTCCATCAGCAGCGGATGCATTTGATGGAGGCTCAACAATATTGCCTCTCACGTGACCCAACACTCCTTGATCCTCCAGGGTTAGATTGATAGACATCTTCCATCCGTGATAGTCAGCTTTCTCACGGAGCTTGTCTTCGGCAGGAAGAGTGTTGAGGACCCCATAGTTCTTTTAGGATAGCCTTGCCAATCTTCTCTTCGGTGATTGCTCTTGCTCTTGCTCGGGCTTTGTCTTCACCTCAGCTCTGATACCATGTTAAGTTATTGTATGTTCTATGCTTATAAAAATTTACTTCTTTTTCTTATTATATTCCACAGATTAGCAATCACATGTACATAAAGTAAAGTGCAGATAGAACATTAAACGATCGACAGAAAACAAGCCAAGACAAGAGACACAAGATGTGACGGCTAGCCAGGGACAAACCCCACAATGTGTGGGGAAACCCTTTGATCAAATCTTCTTTTATCTTCAATAATTTAGCAGAGAGAAATAGTACAATAAATCTGATTCATATCAGCAGTAGCAAACCCTAGATCAGTAGCATCAACATTAGCGGCTTCATTATCAAACTAGGGCAGACGATATCTCACAAACCGACCGGCGGATTGACTTCATTCCACCACCAAAATTTTCGACTTTCAGAGGAGGTTCAGATGAACCTACATCGTAGTTCAGATGAGGAGATCTTCTAGGCCACTCAGGTCAATCTTTACTTTTGTTGTCGCAGCTTCAGTTTCAGCAGTTTCTGGCTTCAAACTAGGGCAGTCGATATCTTGCAAACCGTTCATCGGATTGACTTCATTCCACCACCAAAAGTTGCAGCTTTCAGAGGAGGTTTAGATGAACCTACAGCGCAGTTCCAAAGAGGAGATCTTCTAGGCCTCACAATTCAATCTTTACTTCGGAAGTTGTAGCTTCAAATTCAACAACTTCCGGTTTCACATGTGTGAGAGAGAGACCCATTTCAGCGCAGTAGAGAAGAGACTCATATCTGCGCATTAGAGAGAGAGAGATGTGATGAGAAGAGATGTAAATGAGGAAAATTCATCTTATATTTATACACAATGTTGGTGGGTGAATAGATTTGACTGTTGGGCTTCTAAGCCTACATGACATTTAGGTCGGCTTGATAATAATTCCATAATCAAAATAAATTCATATCTCCATGAATACTTATCAGAATCGGATGATATTTATATCAAACCTACACCTCTCGATGAGAGGAATCTAATAAAAATATTATAAAACATGAATAAGATCACCCACATGAATTTTTCCCCTGGTTGCCAATTTTAACAGTTTGGGAACTACTTCCGAGACATTATTCTCCATAACAAACTCATTTTCTATGGTCATAGCACCCTTACATAGTTAATGCTTGACAAAATCTGAGAATGATGAAGGTTCATTTTGTATGATCGTGCTCATGATATTCAGGTATCCCTGATACCTGTTAAGCTTCTTACTTTGATGGAAGGTTCCTTAGGGTGCAACATGTCCTTCAGCATCATCAAGTATCCCCCTAAGCCATGAAGGCCTCTTCCTAGAAGAGGAAGGCTCATGTGGATGAGTATCTATTAGATCCATGGGTTCTTCTACATCAGGCATTGATTCATCATCCTTTTCTTTTGGTTCCCTGGTGTTAGCTTCTTAAGAGCTCTTCAAAGTCGGAAGATTGTTCACCTTGCGGTGAACTTTTCTCCAGGAGTCTTGGAACCCAATGCTTGATGAGGGCATCAATTTTGTACATATATGGCGGTGATTATACTTTCAACCCATAGAAAGTTCAGAAGTCTTTAATCATGTAGCATGGCCCGATCAGCTTCTACAATCATGCAGTTCTTCCTTTCCACCACACCATTCTACTCAAGAGTATGTGGTGTAGTAGTCTCCCTCTTAATGCCAACCTCAGGTATGCCTAAGTGAACCAACTGTAATATATCGGAGGTCTTGCTTTGGCTTGAGGGGAATGGTCCCCTTTTGAGCTTTACTTCGGCACATCCCAGACATACACCTTCTTTCTCTACTTGGAATGCGAGCATCCCTGTTATCATCTATCTTACATCAGGTAGAGCTTTGTAATGAAGGTGGGCAAACCTTCGATGCCAAAGTTTGGACTAAAGAGATGTGTCATAAGACATGACACCTAGTAGACTTCCATCGACCTGATATAATGAATCAACACTAAAAAAAAGAGTAAAGGCATATTTAACATTATTTTTCCATATACATACCTTGCCATCACTGAAGGTTACCTTGTAGCATTTGTCTTTCGTTCCCGAGATGGACACTAGGTTCTTTTTAAGGTCAGGTGCATTTAATACATCCTGGACTTTCTAGCCTTCTTGAATGGTTGTCCTCTTCCTCGATCTCTAGCTCTCCTCTAACCTTTGATGTTCAATTTTTCATTCCTTTGATTTTCCATTAGAGGAATTTTGATCATCGTCCCAGTGTGAGTCCTTTCTATTGTTTTGACTTCTCCATTTTTCCATTTGTTCCAAGCCGCAGTGGATGCATTCGATGGAGGCTCAAAAATATTGCCTCTCACATGATCCAACACTCCTTGATCTTGAAGGGTTAGATCAATAGACATCTTCCATCTGTGATAGTTAGCTTTCTCACAGAGCTTGTCTTTAGCAGGAAAGAGTGTTGAGGACCCCATAGTTCTTTTAGGATAGCCTTGCCAATTTTCTCTTTGATGATTGCTCTTGCTCTTGCTCGGGCTTTGTCTTCACCTCAACTCTAATACCATGTTAAGATATGGTATGTTCTATTCTTATAACAGTTTACTTATTTTCCTTATTATATTCCACATATTAGCAATCACATATATATAAAGTAAAGTCCAGATAGAACATTAAACGATTGACAGAAAACAAGCCAAGACAAGAGACACAAGATGTGGTGGCTAGCTAGGGACAAACCCCACAATGTGTGGGGAATCCCTTTGATCAAATCTTCTTTTATTTTCAATAATTCACCAGAGAGAAATAGTACAATGAATCTGATTCATATCCGCAGTAGCAAACCCTAGATCAGCAGCATCAGCATTAGCGGCTTCATTATCAAACTAGGGCAGATGATATCTCACAAACTGACTGTCGGATTGACTTCATTCCACCACCAAACGTTTCGGCTTTCATAGGAGGTTCAGATGAACCTACAGCGTAGTTAAAATGAGGAGATCTTCTAGGCCACTCAGGTCAATCTTTACTTCTGCAGTTGCAGCTTCACTTTCAACAGTTTTCGGCTTCAAACTAGGGAAGTCGATATCTTGCAAACCGTTCATCAGATTGACTTCATTCCACCACAAAAATTTGCGTATTTCAGAGGAGGTTCAGATGAACCTATAGATAAGTTCGAAAGAGGATATCCTATAGGCCTCGCAAGTCAATCTTTACTTCTGTAGTTGCAGCTTCAGTTTCAGCAGTTTCCAGCTTCAAACTAGGGCAGTTGATATCTTGCAAACCGTTCATCGGATTGACTTCATTCCACCACCAAAAGTTGTTGCTTTTAGAGGAGATTTAGATGAACCTACAGTGCTGTTCCAAGGAGGATATCTTCTAGGCCTCGCATGTCAATCTTTACTTCTGTAGTTGCAGCTTCAAATTCAACAGCTTCGAGTTTCACATGTGTTAGAGAGAGAGACCCATTTTAGCACAGTAGAGAAGCGACATCTTATATGCACAGTAGAGAGAGAGAGATGTGATGAGATGAGATGCAAATGAGGAAAAGTCCTCTTATATTTATACACAACGTTGGTGGGTGAATAGATGTGACTGTTGGGCTTCTGGGCCTACATGAGATTTAGGTCGGCTTGATAATAATTCCATAATCAAAATAAATTCATATCTCCATGAATACTTATCGGAATTGGATGATCTTTATATCAATCCTACACCTCTCGATGAGGGGGATCTAATAAAAATATTATCAGCCATGAATAAGATGACCCACATGAACTTTTCCCCTAGTTTCCAATTTAACAGTCTGGGAACTACTTCCCAGACATCATTCTCCATAACAGACTCATATTCTATGGTCATAGTGCCCTTGCATAGTTAATTCTTGACGACATCTGAGAATGATGAAGGCTCATTTTGTATGATCGTGCTCATGATATTCAGGTATCCCTGATACGTCTTAAGCTTCTTACTTTGATGGAAGGTTCCTTAGGGTGCAACATATCCTTCAGCATCATCAAGTATCCCCCTAAGCCATGAAGGTCTCTTCCTAGAAGAGGAAGGCTCATGTGGATGAGAATCTATTAGATCCATGGGTTCTTCTACATCAGGCATTAATTGATCATCCTTTTCTTTTGGTTCCCTTGTGTCAGCTTCTTGAGAGCTCCTCAAAGTCAGAAGATTGTTCACCTTGCGTTGAAATTTTCTCCAGGAGTCTTGGAACCCAATGCTTGATGAGGGCATCGATTTTGTACATATACGGTAGTGATTATACTTTCAACCCATAGAAACTTCGAAAGTCTTTAATCATGTAGCATGCCCCGATTAGCTTCCACAATCGTGTGGTTCTTCCTTTCCACCACACCATTCTTCTCAAGAGTATGTGGTGTAGTAGTCTCCCTCTTAATGCCAACCTTAGGTATGCCTAAGTGAACCAACTGTAATATATCAGAGGTCTTTCTTTGGCTTGAGGGGAATGGTCCCCTTTTGAGCTTTCCTTGGGCACATCCCGGACATACACCTTCTTTCTCTACCTGGAATTCAGGCATCGCTATTATCATCTATCTTACATCGGGTAGAGCTTTGTAATGAAGGTGGGCAAACCTCCGATGCCAAAGTTTGGACTAAAGAGATGTGTCATAAGACATGACACCTAGCAGACTTCCATCGACCTGATATAATGAATCAACACTAAACACAAGAGTAAAGACATCTTTAACATTATTTTTCCATATACATACCTTGCCATCGCTGAAGGTTACCTTGTAGCCTTTGTCTTCCATTCCCGAGATGGACACTAGGTTCTTTTTTACGTCAGGTCCATTTAATACATCCTAGACTTTCTAGCCTTCTTGAATGGTTTTCCTCTTCCTCGATCCCTAGCTCTCCTCTAATCTTTGTTGTTGAGTTTGTCATTCGTTTGATTTGCCTTCAGAGGGATTTTGATCATCGTCCCGGTGTGAGTCCTTTCTACTGTTTTGACTTCTCCATTTTTCCATTTGTTCCAGGCAGCAGCGGATGCATTTGATGGAGGCTCAACAATATTGCCTCTCACATGATCCAACATTCCTTGATTCTCAAGGGTTAGATCAATAGACATCTTCCATCTGTGATAGTTAGCTTTCTCATAGAGCTTGTCTTCAGCAGGAAAGAGTGTTGAGGAACCCATAGTTCTTTTAGGACAGCCTTGCCAATCTTCTCTTTGATGATTGCTCTTTTTCTTGCTTGGGCTTTGTCTTCACCTCAGTTTTGATACCATGTTAAGATATGGTATGTTCTATGCTTATAACAGTTTACTTCTTTTCCTTATTATATTCCACAGATTAGCAATCACATATACATAAAGTAAACTGTAGATAGAACATTAAACGATTGACATAAAACAAGCCAAGACAAGAGACACAAGATGTGGCCGCTAGCCAGGGACAAACCCCACAATGTGTGGGAAAACCCTTTGATCAAATATTCTTTTATCTTCAATAATTTAGCAAAGAGAAATAGTACAATGAGTCTGATTCATATCAGCAGTAGCAAATCCTAGATCAACAACATCAGCATTAGCGGCTTCATTATGAAACTAGGGCAAACGATATCTCACAAACCGACCGTCGGATTGACTTCATTCCACCACCAAAAGTTTCAGCTTTCAGAGGAGTTTCAGATGAAGCTACAACATAGTTTAGATGAGGAGATATTCTAGGCCACGTAGGTCAATCTTTACTTCTGCAGTTGTAGCATCAGTTTTAGCAGTTTCCGGCTTCAAACTAGGGTAGTCAATATCTTGCAAACCGTTCATCGAATTGACTTCATTCCACCACCAAAATTTGTGGCTTTCAGAGGAGGTTCAGATGAAGCTACAATGCAATTCCAAAGAGGAGATATTCTAGGCCTTGTAAGTCAATCTTTACTTCTGCATTTGCAGCTTCAGTTTCAGCAGTTTCCGACTTCAAACTAGGGCAGTCGATATCTTGCAAACCGTTCATTGGATTGACTTCATTCCACCACCAAAAGTTGCAGCTTTTAGAGGAGGTTCAGATGAACCTATAGTGCAGTTCCAAAGAGGAGATCTTCTAGACCTCGCAAGTCAATCTTTACTTCTGCAGTTGCAGCTTCAAATTCAACAGCTTCCGATTTCACATGTGTGAGAGAGAGAGACCCATTTCAGTGCAGTAGAGAAGAGACTCATATCTGCGCAGTAGAGAGAGAGAGATGTCATGAGATGAGATGCAAATGAGGAAAATTCCTCTTATAGTTATACACAACATTGGTGGGTGAATAGATGTGACTGTTGGGCTTCTGAGCCTACATGAGATTTAGGTCGGCTTGATAATAATTCCATAATCAAAATAAATTCATATCTCCATGAATACTTATCGGAATCGGATTATATTTATATCAATCCTACACCTCTCGATGAGAGGAATCTAATAAAAATATTATCAGCCATGAATAAGATGACCCACATGAATTTTTTCCCTGGTTTCCAATTTTAACAACGTTCCCATGAGATTCTTCCATCCGTAGTTGGATTCACTCAATCTTTCTTTCATGTGGTTATCTTGTAGATGCAGTCCAAGTCATCATCATTGTCATAATCGTGCACCGTCTCCATGTAGCATGAGCCTTCTATAGGGTTCAAAGGTACAATTACGCGCAGAGACTTCTTTTCAAAAATCATCTTGCGCTTCTTCAGATTGATCACCCAATTCATGTAAGTGGCCTAATCTATTGCTAATAGCGAGGGGTAAGGATTGTTGTCATCGAAAATTTCTATCACTTCGAAATCTACCTTCTCACTTTCTCCTCCAATATCTACTATGATTCCTTACAATCTCCCCATAGGTAGTTTTTTTTGTTGGCTCACCATTCACAGTTGGATAGGAGAACATTGCAGTGTAGGACTTCTCATGCGATCCCATGTCTGCTTCGGTAGGAGGTTCGTGTCTGACTCTAGATCCAGAATCACTTGGCCTATCTCATACTCTCCAATATGCATGGTCAATCTCATTTCCCTTCTCATTTACATTGTGTGCTTTCAAAGCTTATGGAGTACAAGCATCTCTCCTTTCGCAGTCCCAGCGTATCTATTTATCAGTTCCTACAACCCCTTTACAGCCTTGTTGTCGCATAGCAGCTTAATGCATGTTTCCGAGAATGTTGTGAGTGTCAATGGGTTTATTTCGAGCTCTATTTTGTCTTTACTTCCTGAAGTGGAGGCATCAGCGAAGGTTCTCTTACCTTCCATGAGGGTCTCCTTAGCGCACTCCAAATCAAACTCTGGTTCCTTCGTTGGAGCCTTGCGAACCCAAGTACTTTCTTCAAGTTGCTTGCCTTTGTCATCCCCTATCATAATTCCACTTTAGAGCACAATATTCACATTAGGGGCTTCCTTGTGTGGCTGAGACCTCATCATTTGTAGGTTCCGAGTTGGGGGAGGTTGGAGTGCTCCTTTATCACGCAACCTTCCTATCATTGTGGGAAAATTCTCTCTCTCGTGATCAAAAAATGTATAATATAAACATGATGGCCGTGTTGGATTTGTACTATCACAGGCATAATGTCTTGGCCCTCTGCAATTGTAACATATCAGTTGTCGACGACCTCTTCCTGGTCCTCCTCCACCTCAGCCTCATCCATGTCCCCAAAATCTCAGAGGAGGTTCAGATGAACCTACAACGTAGTTCAGATGAGGAGATCTTCTAGGCCACGCAGGTCAATCTTTACTTCTGCAGTTGCAGTATCAGTTTCAGCAGTTTCCAGCTTCAAACTAGGGTAATCAATATCTTGCAAACCATTCATCGGATTGACTTCATTCAACACAACAAAAAGTTGTGGCTTTCAGAGGAGGTTCAGATGAAACTACAACATAGTTCCAAAGAGGATATCTTCTAGGCCTTGTAAGTCAGTCTTTACTTCTACATTTGCAGCTTCAGTTTCAACAGTTTCTGACATCAAACTAGGGTAGTCGATATCTTGCAAACCGTTCATCGGATTGACTTCATTCCACCACCAAAAGTTGCAGCTTTTAGAGGAGGTTCAGATGAACCTACAGTGTAGTTCCAAAGAGGAGATCTTCTAGACCTCACAAGTCAATCTTTACTTCTGTAGTTGCAGCTTCAAATCAACAACTTCCGATTTCACATGTGTGTGAGAGAGAAACCCATTTCAGTGCAGTAGAGAAGAGACTCATATCTGCGCAGTAGAGAGAGAGATGTCATGAGATGAGATGCAAATGAGGAAAAGTCCTCTTATATTTATACACAACGTTGGTGGGTGAATAGATGTGACTGTTGGGCTTCTGAGACTACATGAGATTTAGGTCAGCTTGATAATAATTCCATAATCAAAATAAATTCATATCTCCATGAATACTTATTGGAATCGGATTATCTTTATATCAATCCTACACCTCTCGATGAGAGGAATCTAATAAAAATATTATAAGCCATGAATAAGATGACCCACATGAATTTTATCCTTGGTTTCCAATTTTAACAACATTCCCATGAGATTCTTCCATCCGTAGTTGGATTCACTCAATCTTTCTTTCATGTGGTTATCTTGTAGATGCAGTCCAAGTCATCATCGTTGTCATAATCATGCACCGCCTCCATGTAGCATGATCCTTCTATAGGGTGCAAAGGTACAATTACACGAAGAGACTTCTTTTCAAAAATCATCTGGCCCTTCTTCAAATTGATCACCCAATTCATGTAAGTGGCCCAATCTATTGCTAATAGCGAGGGGTAAGGATTTTTGTCATCGAAAATCCCTATCACTTCGAAATCTACTAGCTCACTTGCTCCTTCAATATCTACTATGATTCCTTACAATCTCCCCATAGGTAGGTTTTTTTGCTGGCTCACCATTCATAGTTGGATAGGAGAACATTGCAGTGTAGGCCTTCTCATGCAATCCCATGTCTGCTTCGGCAGGATGTTCGTGTCCGATTCCAGATCCAGAATCACTTGGCCCATCTCATACTCTCCAATCTGCATGGTCAATCTCATTTCCCTTCTCATTTACATTGTGTGCTTTCAAAGCTTATGGAGTACAAGCAGTTCTCCTTTCGCAATCCCAGCGTATCTATTTATCAGTTCCTACAACCCCTTTACAGTGTTGTTGTCACATAGCAGCTTAATGCATGCTTCCAAGAATGTTGTGAGCGTCGATGGGTTTATTTCGAGCTCTATTTTGTCTTTACTTCCTGATGTGGAGGCATCAGTGAAGCTTCTCTTACCTTCCATGAGGGTCTCCGTAGCGCACTCCAAATCAAACACTGGTTCCTTCATTGGAGCCTTGCGAACCCAAGTACTTTCTTCAGGTTGCTTGCCTTTGTCATCCCCTATCATAATTCCACTTTAGAGCACAATATTCACATTAGGGGCTTCCTTGTGTGGCTGAGACCTCATCATTTGTAGGTTCTGAGTTGTGGGAGGTTGGAGTGCTCCTTTATCGCGCAACCTTCCTATCATTGTGGGACAATCCTCTTTCTCGTGAACAAAAACTGTATAATATAAACATGATGGCCATGTTGGATTTGTACTATCGCAGGCATAATGTCTTGGCCCTCCGAAATTGTAACATATCAGTTGTCCACGACCTCTTCTTGGTCCTCCTCGACCTCAGCCTCATGCACGTCCCCAAAATTTGGTTCGCGCCATCTCTACGTTCTGATCAAGGGGCCATGTTTAAGCCTGAACTCTGTAGGTAGGAGTATGATCCATCATCAGAACATAACTTCTACAGCTGCACTCATCATGGCCTACTGATCTACAAAATTATAGAACAATTATTGTGAATTATGTGTGTACTTCTACAATAAATGGTAGTTATCTATAGCATGCTTTCCTCCTATCTGACAAATCGTGCACCATAGTGCAGGTGCCGTGCTCGGTCTTGCTTGTGCCTTCATTCTTAATGGAATTGACCCTCCTCTAGTGACGTAATTTGTGAACACTGTTCAATGGTCCTTTTCATGTCCCTGGCCCTTTCACTTTATGCACCCTACCTCATCACGCACTTCTAGGTGAGCTGTCATGTCCTGTTTCAAATTTTGCATATCAAGGCACAAGTTTTTCAACTGTGCATGAATTAGCTGAACTCCTAGAATGGGATCTTGTATTGTGTCTCATGTAATCTCATCGTAACCTCCAAGGCCTTGGCCTGAGTTGTCAACCTCCGTTGTGACAACGCATTCCTTATATGCAACATTAACGATGCTACAAACCATTCGTGGTGTTGTCCATTTCTCAATGTCATGTTAGCTTCATGAATTGTGCACTTCAGTCTCTCATCCAGCTCCCAAGGGGTCTCCCCTACCAGCATCATGATTTCCTCAAACCCAGTAATCGACTGTGCCTATGAATTTGGCCTGATAAATTCATTGTCTAGTGCATCTTGGATATCCGCGATCCCTACATTTGGATTGTCGTTGGAATGCCTAATGTACCAGGTCAGCGTGCGATCCTACAGAGCACTGACCAACTTTTCCTTCTTTATATTGTCATCTGTGACTCCCTGTGCTTCCCTGTGCTTCCCATACATATTTTATCATGAACCAAAACTGGTTTAGATCTTCATCCCCTACTCCCTTGAACACTGGGAACCTTATCGGGCTTTCCATATTTCTTTTCAATGGTGGTATGGGTGAAGATGGGGGTGAAGATGGTGAAACTAGCAGTGGTGTGGGTGGGGGTGGTATCCGTGGAATTCTTCGCCTTATCAAATTGATGGAACTTCTTGGTGAGACCTTTGTGAGCTCTTCTTCAACCCCGTCATGGAGGTGAAATCAAGGGGCTAGTTTCTAGTTATGTGCTACCCTCATTTTTGTATATTCTCCCACTTCACATAGCCCAAAACTTCAATTTATTTGCATAACCCATTTTTCACACAGTAGCAATTTAATCCAAGTGTTCAAAGATTTAACGTACTTACCTCGCGGCCCTTTGAGGTTGTGTCATTCTACCTTGCTATAACTGACTGAAGTATCTACTACGAACTCGGTGACGAATCCTCCTATGATTTGATCGAGACAGTGATCAATAGCATGCGCGATATTATCCTCCGATGCTTCCAATCTGTGCACCAATTTTGGGATCCACACCATCGGTTTGTCAAGTTTACACCTTCCTTGGCTATCTTCTAGTTTCATGATCCACTCGTATAGCTCAATAGGGAAAGACGCAAAGAAAATTTGTGGATATTTGTATATAAGTAGTAGTCTAACCACTCTTCCTTTGATAGTTGCAGGTTCCTATTTTCGTGTGCCACGAACTCGTGAATCTTTCTGTCCAACCAATCTTTCAATTCCTTTCTTTGTTGGATTCCTGTGGTACAACATTAGACATCTCTATGCAAATCTTGGTCCCGGCAACGAAACCATTTATTAGCTTGTTGGAGTCTGACTCAGGTTCGGAGTTAATTAGCCAAACAGATCCTTATGCTACTGGCCCTTTGTGCAACAGTCCATGAAGCGCGGACTAACGCCTCACCCGAATTAGTATGGCGGGGTGCTCGAACTAGATTTTGGCACTCTTGAGATGTTTGATAGTTGAACTGGTCCAACTGTTAGTCCCTTCATGCAGGTCACTTCGCACAAGACTTTGCTCCTTGATATACTTGCCTTTGTGTAGCCCTAACCAGGGGCTATGGGTCTTCCACGCTGCTGGAGCAGCACTCTGTGCTATTCCCCTAAGTCGTGCCTGAAATCTTACTTATCTTGCTATGTTTAGTCAATTATCTTTGCATAAATGGATGTCTTACATTATAGTTATTTATGCAATACATTCATAAGAGTTCACACAAAAAATAAATAGTACACTTGTAATTTAAACCCAATCATATGTTAAAACAGGGAAAGATACACAGTAATATGGTAAACTTCTCTTTATTAATTTTTCGAATGATTACAAACTCGACCTGTCCTACGCACTCAGCTGTGGGGTCTGCGCACTCAGCTGCGGACTACTAGGCCACTTCGCACTAAGTTGTAGAGCCCTCTCCTACTCTATGACCAAAAGACACACTTTATCCTTTTACTCAATCCCTTAGACTTATCATGCTTCTTCTAGCTATGCTATCTTCTACACTTAGAGCCTCGCTCTATTTATACAATCCCATGGTCCCGGACCATGGGTAGGTTTATCAAGACAACATTACATTATAAAATCAAGGGCGTATAACCCTATGAATCGATTATAACTTCGAGCTCTGCACCTATAATTCGCGAAGTTTTTACAAAAGACTTGGTCAAAACTTGGGCTTTAAGCCCCAAAACATGCCTTGGAGGGATTCCATGCCCAACATATTGCATTGAATAACTTACTGTTGTTTTCTATTCTATATCATATATTTTTTTGCTACAAGTTTTTTATTTTTTAGTATAGATTTGAATCATAAGCCACCATTAAATTGTTGTTAGGGTCACTTGTTACGTAGTGAATTAAGTGAAGTATTTTTGGTACACCTTCCAAGAAATTTCACACTAACAAATAGTGACTCCACTAGGTTTTTAGTTACATTTGTTGTCAACAAATTGATAATCCACTAAAGTAATAATAATGTTCTTGGGTGACTAAAGTTTCTGTAAATTTCAATGTTGTCTACCACAATTTTTAGCCTCTCAATTTCTATTTATAGTATTATTTCCTTTTTTGTCAAATTTTCAAATTCTGGTGGGTTTTTGGTTCTTTTCGTAGGTCACAGGTACTAGCCGAGCATGAGATGGAAAAACCTATGTGACATGTGTCGACTGAGAGTCCCAAGAGAAAAACACACTTTTCAACACCTAATCTAAGCTCCAGAGTGCATTATTTGGCCCACAAACTACGTTTTCCACTATTCCAAGTCAGTATCCATGTTTTGGTATTTTTCCCAAAATTTTTCAATTCTCTTTTAGAATTGTTGAGAGTGTTGCCTAAGGACTTTTGAGGGTGTTTCACCTCTTTTTCAGTCCCCCATAGGCCTAGATACACTTAATTTGTCTCTTTGAGGAAGGAAAAAAAAACCCCTAGTTTTCAGACTACACTTCCACATTGTTAGGAATAGATTTTGTTGAGTGAGGAGTCTAAGGTTTCAACATTTTCAGCCATTGATTTTTAGAATTTGATCCATTACTTTTCAACACTTTCGGATAGATTTCTTTTTACATTTTTACCCTTAGGATCCCCTTGAGCATCCTAGTTTTTAGAGATTCACTCCTATCCATTCCAACAGTTTTCACCTCTGATTTGTTTTGTTTTTGTGCACTATTTACAGCAAATTAGTGCCTCTAGATATTAGTCCCTTGACATTAGATCATTTAGGCATTTTTATGTGTCTTTGGGTTATTGCATTGGATACCTTTAATGTTGTTTGTTGTTCTAAATTGTATATTTTTTTATTGCAAGTTTTTTATTTTTTATTGCAGATTTGAATTGTAAGCCACCATTAAATTGTTGTTAGGGTGACTTGTTACCTAGTGAATTAAGTGAAGTATTTTTGGTACACCTTCCAAGGAATTTAACACTAGCAAATAGTGACTCCACTAGGTTTTTAGTTATATTTGTCATCAACAAATGAAGAATCCACTGGTGTAATAAAAACGTTCTTAGGTGACTGAAGTTTCAGTAAATTTCAATGTTGTCTACAACAAGTTTTAGCCTCTCAATTTATATTTATAGTATTATTTCCTTTTTTGTCAAATTTTTGGATTCTCGTGGTTTTTTGGTTCTTTCTGTAGGTCACAGGTGCTAGATGAGGAGGAGACTACAAAACCTATGTGAGATCTGTCAACTAAGATTCCAGGGAGAAAAAACACTTTTCAACACCTAATATGAGCTCCAGAGTGCACTATTTGGCCTGAAAAACTGCATTTTCCACTCTTCCAAGTCAATACCCACGTTTTGGTATTTTTCCCATAATTTTTCAATTCTTTTTCAAAATTGCCAAAAGTGCTGCCTGAAGACTGGGGGATTTATTCACATGTTTTTTCAATCTCTCGTAGGCATAGATATACTTAATTTGTCTCTTTGAGGAAGGAAAAACCCCCCTAGGGTTCAAAGTATAGTTCGACATTGTTAGGAAGAGATTTGTTGAGTGAGGAGTCTAAGGTTTCGGCATTTTCAGCCATTGATTTTCAGAATCTGATCCATTAGTTTTCGACACTTTTGGATAACTTTATTTTCACATTTTTACCCTAAGGATCCCCTTCAACATCCTATTTTTTAGAGCTTCACTCCTATCCTTTCCAACATTTTTCGCCTCTGATTTGTTTTGTTTTTGTGCACTATTTACAGCAAATTACTACCTCTAGATCTCAATCCCTTGACATTATATCATTTAGGCCTTTTTTATGTGTCTTTGAGTATCTTTTTTTACCTCTTTTGCTTAGTTGATTGGGAACCTTTGTGGGTGGGGTTTTTGTGCTTGATTGATTGTTTATTTTCTGTGATTTTCATATTTGTTTACAATATCTCAACACTTCATTTTTCAAGAGCACATGGCATCTTAAACCATTCTTAATTAACTCATCCACTTGACGCATTATTTTCACACACTCACACCCTAAGAAAACATGAACTTTGTTAACACTATCAATCCAAGACTTGAAACACTACACCTTAATAAATCAACACACATAGATTAAGCCCACTTGGGCACCAAGGTCAAACAATCTTTAAAGTATAGGTGTAGGATCAGTGGGATAGGATTCCAATAACCCATCAATCATTTCCATTGAGACATAGAAGTTGACATATTAGGGATTTTAAAATCCTTCACCATCCCAAATTTTAAACTCGGAGTGCATTAGAAACATGATTCAAAGGAGGTTAGGCTAGGTCATTGTGCAAGCGGCTCTCCTTAAGGCTACCCGCACTTTGGTAGGGAATCCCGTGCATTGGATGACTACCAAGAAGCTTAAGACTCAAGCACCCCCATGGGACAAAGGTAACTATAGTGACCAGTGTAAGGAAAACCCATTATAGGACTTGTGGTGGGAAGTAGTTGGTTCGCTACCCTACTTTCTTTGTGTTATCACTATAAAAGAAAAAAATAAATAAAAAAATTGGACAACTTGTATAGTTTCAAGGTTGTAAGTTAGTCTTGGTCAGGTCATTTCTATTGTTTTGATTAGGGAGTGTAAAACATAACATAGAGTCTTGTTCCCATTTTTAAATAAGGTCAACAATCTTGTTTTAACTATCATTAGTCCCACATTGGTTCATATGTGTGATGTGTTAAGATTGTTTTAAAGTTGGCATGCACTATGAAATCAACTAAGAGTTTTTGTAGTGCAAACTCATAAAAATACACTATGTACACTATGAAAACAGGGATTCGTGACTAGGCGATTTTGTAGCGCAAAACCTAGAATTTGCACTGATTGTGCTACGAAATCGGAGATTTCTGCCAGATCTTGTCTAGCTGTCTTTTCCATCAAAATCCTTTAATGTTTCATCACCATGTGTCAGTCCTTGAACCATGCCTATCACGTGCAGCCATTCATTCTGATCATTAGATTCATTAGATGTCTTGTAGACGTTCTCTCAAATTTCAAAAAAATAAGGTGAGGTGAGTTAGTCTTGGTTTTTCTCGTGTTCCTTTCATGCATAAGATGACAATTGGCAAGCTTAAGGATGACACTCATCGGAACTTTTTGAAAGCTCAAGCGAGGCAGTTCTTGGTTTCAAATTCAAGCGAGGCGGTGTTCAAACCAATAACAGTGCATGTTTATCTTCAAGTTTCTTTACATCGATTTCATAGACATGTCTGAAGAAAGGAAAAATCACAGATCAAGCCGGTGCCTTAGAGCTGAGATTGAAGGTTTAGATGTGCTCATGAGAAGCAGAGAGGTTGAACATACATTCAAAAAGGTGGGCTTTTAGAGATTCTACGAAAAACTTCAAGGTGGTCATGTTCAAGTAACCAAAGATTTTTCTTTCAATTTCATGGGTTTGAATTTAAGAGTTGGAGTGCTAGAAATTCCAATTTCTCTTGAGGTTATATCTACAGTCACCAAGATACCAAGAGGCCAGGAAAGATGGTTTAAGAACTTCAAATTTGGAATAGCACCCTACCAAGAATTTTTGAAGCCAGAATTCATGGGCTTGGACTTAACCAAATCAGTGCCTAGAAACTATATAAAGGATTCATATGCCAACTTGCTAACATGCATCCAAAGATATTTTACCTATGAGGGAAGATATCATAAGGTATACTCTTACCATTTTAAGCTCCTCTTACATTTCACTCGAAAGACATCTCTTGATTTACCTTTTTATCTATTTCATAGCTTAGGAAAAATCTCTAATAAGGTTCAATTGAAGAAAGAAGCTTGTGAAACCTCCTTATTCCATCATGGGTTGATCAAGTTGATTGTTTTACATGAGCTTCACAAGATTTGAAGAGAATGGTCTGCTTTCTTGTTTATGACAAGCCTTAAAACTGAAATAGGACTTAGCCCTGGGGCTAAGGAGATTCCTTCACTAACAATAAGTCATCAGGAGGAAACAAGATAAAGAATATTTGTGAAATTGAAAGCCAAAAAGTAGGTGAAAGAGCCTATGACACCACTAGTAGTTCAAGGCGCACCCCAATAGTCTCAAAGAAAGAAGGTTCAGATTAATGAGGTGGTACAAGAGCAGTCTGCTGATAAAATTGTCCAAAGAAGAGTAACAAGAAGTCAATTAGCCAAGGAAAAGGGGAATACTGTGATTTCTAATGAAAGCCCAGCTTCAAAGGGAAGTTTGAATGATCTCCTCTAGGCCATCGACATAGAAGAGACTCCTCTAGTCCAGGTAGAGCTACTTGAAGCCAGCAAGAACAAAACCAAAAGAGTTAAATCTTCCAAAAAGATTCAATTTGATGAACAGGTCTGAGAGTTTGTGTTCAAGCCAAGAACACCTATGACAAGGCATTCAAGAAGGATATAAGAGGCATAGCTAGAAGCAAGTGAGATAGGGGAGGTAGCAGAATTACATAAGGAACCCGTGGTTCTATTGGAAACATCATCACAATTGCACAAAGGTGACAAAGGTAAGATAATGATCACTCATAAGGAAGAATGTAGCTTCGAGGAGGTTAAGAAGAAATTGAAGCTTACCAATCTTAAGATTTCCAAACTTAGAAAAAAAGCAAGAAAAGATGCAGTTAAGGAAGCCACATTCAACAGAATGGAGGCTTTGTGGGAAGATAAAAAATCTTAAAAACCTGAAGTAGTTAGCTATCATGCTCAATATTTCACTTGGATGGTCCCTGTAATAAAAGAGGCAAGATATATCAGAAGGGTCAATGAAAAATTAAGAACTAGTATCTAAATGATGAAAAGACAGATTGGAGAATTGAAGATTCAATTGAATGAACTAGAAGAATAGCCTCAACATAAATGAACCTAAAAAATAGTGAAGAAATTTTGACACAATTTTGATACGAAAATTACTTTTTGAAGATTGAAGATTAGTTTTGGATGGATAATGTCAGTTTTGGTTGGCTAATTAGCATATGGAGAAGCCATTAAAAATCCCAAGAATGATAAAAAACTGTGTTTTTGACTCACACAGTAGTTTTGTAGCGCGCTACGAAATTGCTCAAAATGACATATAATGCACAACAATTTCATAGCGCGCTACGAAACTACTGAAGCTGCCATTTCTATTTTTTGAATCAATTTTGAAATGAAAAGGGGGAACCATTATGAAAGAGTGTTGTTGTAGAAGACAAAAAAGGGCCACTTGAGATGTTTTGAATACTATACAAAGGAAAATTCAAAGAATGAGAAGCATTTAATATCTCCAAACTCTGCGTTATGAAAACAACAACCATTTCGTAGCTCAGATAGTTGTCATGCTTCAACCAACTTCTAAGGGGTTTTTTCTTAGCATGACTATATGAGTAGTACCTTTGGACTAATTCAAGGCATCACATGTTATTAAAAGGGATAAAATGGTTAGCAAAATTCGAGGAACCACTTTGAAGACCAAAGCAGAGAAAACAAGGGCAATTTTCCTAGTATCCAGGGACAGTTAAGGACAAGCAATCAAAGGCCAGCGTGAAGTTTATAGTCATCATTCAAGCCAAAGATGAAGAGGGACAGATGTCAAAGAATAAGTTTGTTTTTATAACTAAGGTTGTTACTAGCATAGATAAGGAGTTACACTCCTAGTCAAATTAGGTCTCTAAGACTATTACTTTATAGTTAGTTGTAATTAATTATTTGTCTAAATTTCAATAGGTGTCAAGTGTAGAGAAATTTGAATTCCCCTCTTGCTAGAGGAAGGAACTCAAGCTTGTAAGGAAACTCTATATATGAAAAGAGATGTAATGCATCAAGGGTTGGAAATTTTCAGAGAAAACACTCATATTGTGTCATTGTAGAAGATTATGTTTTTTATGAATACAAAATTTGGCTTTACGTCTCAGGATTCAAAAAGAGATCAATGATGGCTTGTTTATGTTTGTCCTCATTTCCTCATTTGCAGTAGTATGAATGTATGATACTTAGAACTCATTGGCAATACTCTAGCTTCCTTAATGCATTTCTAGACTATGTTTCGTACATGTTCCTATGTGTTAACTAATATATTGAACTTTTGATGCCCTGACTTGCATGTTCAGCTAATATTGTTGTCATACTAATTTTTTTTTGACTCCATAATCCCAATGGATGTTTATTGACTGTGTTTCAACCATTTACACTCCTTCAATTTTTTTATAGAATTAGCCATCTAACCCATTATCAAATTCTTCAACCTAGTGAGAGAGACCTCTTAGGTAGAGGAGATTAAGCCTCAGCCAAAAGTTGGTTTGAAACTGTTACTCAAGGTCTACCTGATCAGTAGCTTTTTCGTGTTAGGTTTTGTGATAACACTTTGGAAAAATCTACTTGCGGGATGGGATTCCATCAAGTAAGAAGTTTTTTGAAAGGCCATATGAAATAATAGATCTAGGATTGTTTGAGGATTTATACCACCTATACGCTAGAGGTATTTTTCCTTGATAGGAATTTTTTTCTTGTATTAGAGTAACAAAATTACTATAATTGGTTTACACATGGCATCACTACACTAGGTGTTTTCTTGTTGTTTTTTTCTCTTTTATTCCTATCATCACCCATTATTCTGTAGAGTTGTTATTGTGTTAGCATCATTGTGCCCCCTTAGCATTTTTGTGGAGAATTTGAGGTTTTCACCCTCAGTTACCATTAGGACATATTACTCCTCCCCATTGAGTTAGATTTCATCCTCCCAGTCCTTCATCCAATCATCATTATGATTTTGATTCTACTAATTCATTGAGTTCTTCCTTTGATTCTGCATCTTCTCAACCCCGTATCGCCACCATGTCAAGAACCAACGTCGGTGTGGGAAACTAGTGTGGTAACCTAGGTACCAACCATGTTACCCCCACTAGTGTGGTCACTCCTACTCCATTGCTTCCTTTTATGGTTGGTTTGAGTCTCCTCAATTTCAGCGAGTTCATCAATGATCCTCTCATCCATGATGCCACTTGGTTAGCTATTCCTACTAAAATCCCTTTAGAAATCCAAAATTTTGAAGGCAATCCTCGAGAATATCCCATTAATCATGTTCACTCATTCCACATGTGGTGTTCATCTAATTCCATTACTGAAGGCTCCATATGTCTTTTTCTGTTCTAGTGCACATTCACTAGAGTGATTGGTAGCTGGTATGTCGATCAACCCAGAGCCACTCATTCCACTTTTGCAACTCTTTCCAAAGATTTTATTCCCTATTTCTAGCTACCTCTCCCATATGACACTAGTGCCAAACTATTGAAGTCCTTCCATAAAATTGTTTCCACACGTCCAGCTGAACTTGTTCAGGAATGGCATAGAAGGAGGAACATATGTAGAGCTCCTAAATTTAAAGACCATGTCTATATGGATTGGTTCCTTAGATTTATGTTATCGCCCATTCCTAAAGATGTCACATCAAACTTACCCCATTCCGAAGAAGATACACTTCAAGTAGCCTTAAAATTTCATTTGATCTAGGCTTAGTCATGTTATGTTTATACTGTTATCCCTGATTTGCCTCGACCTCATGCTGCTAATGCACCAGGGGCATATCATGTCGTAGATGGTATAGTTGGAACCATTTCATATCCAAAAAATTATCCTCCACCTTTGATGAGTTATGGTCCACCTCAGGGAGGGACTAGTTCTTCTTACATTTATCCCTCCCCTAATCTTGAACATGACAACCCTTATCCAGGCCCCACCAGGAAATATGCATATCTCCAACAACATCAATAGATTACAGGGCTAGCTATTGCAACACCTATTTATCCCAAAGTTTCCCCTTCTCCTTATTATTAGTATGCACAACCTAGTGCTCCAACCACTCGGGCACCAGTGCCCATAATGACCACCTCCTCCACAAGGTTAAGTGTAAGCTCAGCGAAGTGGACCTAGTCCTCCTAACCCTAAGAATAGGAACAAGGGGAAGGGTAATCAGAAAAAACAATCTCAAGCTAATCAAGGCAACTAGGGTCCTCCACCCAATGCACCTCAGGATCTTCAGCCTAATCCTGCAACTCAGCAATAGGCCAGCCACCCCAAGCAAACCAAGGGTCTTCGCATGAATAACCCTTGTTCATGTTATGGCATATATGGTAATTATGTTCATGAGTCTCCCCTTTTATGTTAGATGCATCAAGTATGGGAAGCTCAAGCAACTTATTTTTGAGGACCACAACCCATTGCTCCTCCTCCCACTCCTACTTCATCTCAACTGGTAGTGCTTACCAATCCTTCTCCTCACCAAGGATTATTTTTGCCTAACCTACACAAGGTTAGACATCTCATCCAGATCCACCATCTGGTCACCATGATTATCAGATTCTTATGAGTTCAGTACCGAGCAAGTCAGCCTTCAGACTCGGTCGCGCCAATACGACAAGTCATCCGCTAAGTCAAGGACTGAGTCCTGTCCCTAATCTTCCACTAATCCTATGGCAACATCCAATGGTACCCTACAAATCCGTCAGCATAAGTTCGAGGTTATTCCCATGATCCCCAAAGGACCATTATGTCGAAGCATTTCTTCTACTAAAGTTGCCCATACCTATAGCATAGTAGATGACTTGGTGCAGTCTTATGTTTCCATGTCAACGTTGGAAGTGATCTAGACATGCCCAGCCAAATGGAAATATCTACTATATTATTTAGGTTATATGGATTCCTAAGATGATCATATGATTTTTTATGATGCTGACAAGCTAGAAAATCCTCCCCTGCCTTCATCTATTTCATTTCAAATACGAGTCTCCACTAGAAACACCACTATTCAATGGTGTATCACTGATGAAGGTTCCTCCACCTATGTGATGGCTGCCACTGTTTGGAATAAACTTGTTTCCCTTCACCTATCCCCATCCACCATCACTCTTCATGCATGGGATGGTCATCCTTCACAACACCTAGGTGTGTTTCACAACTTCCCATACATGGTTGCTTACAAGACTCTCTCTATTAGCTTCGAAATCCTCTGTGCTCCCTTATACTATAACATCTTCTTGGGTCGTAGTTATACCTATGCCATGCCAGCTGTCACATATATAGTTCATCATAAGATGTGCTTTCCCCACATGAGAAATATCGTCACCATTTATTAGTTGATGTATTATGCTCCCAAAACCCATACTTTACCACAGTCGAACATTTCTTCCATTGATGAAAATAAGACCATCTTGTCGCTCACCAATGTTTCTCTAGGATTTTTTATTGACTCCACTTTTATTGGTGCTTATTATGGTCCACCACCTACCGCTTTTGATCCTATCTCATCTAGTGTTTTCATGCTCCAAGCATCAAGGGCCACCCACAAATGGTCTAGTATGCCTTCACACCTCTATAGCCTAATGTTCCTAAATCAACCCAACCTTCCACTACTACTCCTCAATGACCTTTTCCTTCTACTTGTATCTCTCCTAGTCCATTTTAGCCCAGAACCATTCCGCTCAATATTAACCATCTTGAAGAAGTTCCTCTATGCCATTATCCTTCTGGTCATATATAATCCTTATTATCCCCCTTGGAGTCTATTCTACACCTATTATGGCTATGTTGAGTTTACCGAAAATTAATTTTTGGATCCCCATCTGGTACATTGATCATCACGCAAAGACTCTATCCAATCAAATCAAACCTTACACTACTTTGACCTTGGTCCAACGTATTGTTCCTACTTATGCCTTTGCTTTAGTTCCATAGCAACCTGAAAAGGAACCCACTCTTGTTGCCAAAGCAACCAGTGAGGGTGGAAAAGCCAAGAAAAAGGGAACCAAAGAAAATGCACCCCCAACAACTTCAACTCCTCCTAAGCCGCTGAATATTATTCCGGCATGTGCTTTGTATGATGTTGTTGGTCATGCAACCAATAATTTTCCTGAACTCTCTCATGTCAAGGATGTGGTCTCTTATACCTTCCTTGGCTCTAACATTCCTGAGGTCCATGTCACCTTACATGAGTGAGCTAAGAAGAACATATCATTACACACAAATTGCCCATGTTCTTTGTGTGATAATTATTTCCATTATTCTCATCGATGTCCCCATCTCAGATATTTTCATGATACACTTCAAGTGATTCGTGAATTAGAAGTCGCTCATAGTGAACCCACCTCTCCTCTACCTGCCGATTCTGGTCACACTCCTACACTGGAACAAGCGGTCTCTCAAACATCCATTGTGATCCATGGCACTGATCTCAAGATGAAAGATAGTACTACTCCCATTGTCTACCTAGTGTCATCCATGAGGTTTATGCATTGGGACTCCCTTGATGTCTCCTATTATGATTCTTTTGAACCTTCTTCGACGAACACCCCGATCTCAACATTGGTAGGTAGATATTCCATATATTTTTCTTATGTCTCCCACCCTTGATGATGCGTATGTGAACCTTGTCTCTCATGACTATGCCTCATGTATCTCTTCTTCATCATGTGGTCTCTATTCCTTTAGTCCTCCCATCTTCCATTATGTTGAAGACATCATGGAATCCATGGCCACCCCTGATTATCCTTCGGATGATATGCACCATCGTGTGTACTTCCTTCAGGGCGATCCTCCCGGTGAACTAACCGTCCCAAACCGACACAGGTGAACAAGTAGAGTATACTAGGGCGCTTGAGAGAACACATGTTGAAGGAACTCGGCAAAATGACCCCGTAACTTCAGGAGAAGGGCCAATTTCTTTGTTCACTTAATACCTTGCCTGGACAAGCGACTACATTCCTCTCCCTCTTGGTCGAGCGACTACGTTCCTCAAAGCCTTAGCTCTGCGAGTTTGAAGGGTTTACCTTTCAGGACCTTGAGCATAGCAAAAAGCTCATTCAAATGGTGGGTACGGGTTATTCGTTCCCAGAGCTAGGCAGTACCATACTTACCAGACCACAACAAACCCATGACCAATATGTTGTGGAGTCCAAAGACTTCATCCATATTGAGATTGATTGGTTTAACCACTCCTTACTTCAAACCCATCAATTTGAACCGCATAATCCTTGTGGCCATTACATTGCCACCCAATATTTGGGTAAGGGGGAATCCATTTCAGAGAGTCCAGGAGAAGTAATTCTCCCTGGCCCTCTTATTGCATCAGGTAGTGTCAAATATAGTACCATAATTCTTCCCCATTTAGAAGAACCTTTAGAGTCCCATATCACTCCAGATCACCATGGGAATGATCCACTTAACCATCCGTCTATATTACCTCAACAACCCAGTCCCTTAGACATTGTTGTTGTTCAACCACCATGTTTCCTTGGTGAGCATCAGTTCATTATATCCTAAGCCACTTTTTCGTATAGTGACAACATGTGTGAAAACCCAAAAATTCAATATATTTGACTCATATCTGCAGTACTAAACAATATCAATAATCCACCATTTCCTTTCTCTTACTGCATCCTTTATCCGTTCTTCCCACAAAAAGACACCCATAACATAAACAAATGGCAAACCACATCCTTAAAATGTGTTTACAGTCCACTTTTCTAAATACATTTGACATTGCTATAACATAATACATCCATCCATACCAAAATAGGGGGAACTTGTGCCCCTAAATCTCCTCATGATCCTTTGCAGGATCTTGTGCCAATAGGTATGATTGCTTGAATCCATCATTTGAGCACTTGGAACATAATGGAACTTCAGAAACTAATCTAGATAGGGGGATTCATTTCCACCTTATTTGTCCCCTATATCATCACATCTTGGGGGGAAGTATCTCATGCTTGGGGGCATGGCGACCCCTTCCCACATTATCACTTGATTAACATAAGTCTCAATCCAGAACCCACTGATCTAGGTATGGCCAATTATCCTTCATTCCATGGATAGTTTTTCCTACCGGCCTCTCCGACGAGCCATATACACATCAAATAGCATAGATGATTTATACCAACATTGAAGCATTATACTCTATGTGATGCCACACTTACCACTTATCTCCATACTTGACTTGGTGGGTGGGGATGAACCTATACCTTCTATAGTAGTTGATTCATGTATTCCTTTATAGGGTAGGTTCCTTAGATAGAAAACCAAAGGACATGGCTCACAAATAGATCCAGACCAAAATCAGAACAAAAAAAACATTGAACTACACATTCACTTCATCAGAAAGCTCATTCATGACCATGTTCTTGAAGTGCAATATTACTCAACTGATGATCAAGTTGCAGACATCTTTACAAAGGATCTCGCCAAGGTGGGATAGACTCTAATGCCTCCTTCCTTCTCCTATCGTGTCATCTTTGTACATCCTCCAATCCTATCCCAAGTTTTTCTTAAAGGGGGATGTTAGGATATTCCGACACATAGGAAAGTACAACTTGGTCTAGTGTATATTTAGGTGAAGTGTGTTACTTTGGTATGTGCTTTTTGTAACTTACAATCTAACAGTCACGATATGTTCTAAACATGAAGTGATCTGACGGTTCATTCTCTCCTCGGTATTACCAACAATTTATTTGTGGCTTAACAAACGATTGGTCCATGATTTCTATTTAAAGACAATGGAGGGTCATTTGTTTGGTGACCATTCATGAGAGAATCTTATGTAAAATTTATTTCTTTTACATTAATAAATTGCCTGAGGTGTCCGCATTGGCTCAGGCCGGGGATTGTTTCCCTCTTTGAGGGTTTTAACCACATGAAGAATAATGTACTAATGTGTGATGTGTTTGTGAGTGTTGTCCTTTGGTTCTCTATCTAAAGAACTTACTGTGTAAATTCCCACATCATTACCTTTATTCTTCACCAAAACTCATCCTTCCAAGAATAATTAAGGCCATTTTTAGACAAGTAAGGCAACCTACCTAAAGTTTCATATTCGATTTCCAATGGTTAATTTGTCTATTATGATGTCCCCAAGATTTAGGACCTTCTCCTCCTCTCCAAATTCTCCATAGCTCACTATGAAAATGAATTGGATTTGGGGGCAAAAAACCCCTATTATAAAGAAAACCATCATTTTTTTGTCGCCCATTGCGAACAAACCATATGTTCATTTGAAAAACTATCAACACCATTGGAAAGCTCTAACCGAGTTATATAATGGGTCTCCCTTTGTTTTTGGTAATTTGACGCTTCACCAGGAAGCCATTTTTTGAGCCACCCATACTCTGGTACCACTTTCTCTTTGTGCTAGTTAAATCATGTGCCAATTTTCATCACGAGTAACCATCCTTTACATATGTTTTTATTGTCCCCTCTGGGCCTTCCCCCCCACCATGGAAACATCATCGATTCACCCTTATTCAAATATGGGACACCCTTGTATCTATGGAGTCTATTCTGATTCCCCTTGAGTCCACTCACTGTGTTACATACATCATCATGTTGCATCTATCACATTTTTCATATTTGGCCTCCATTTCTACTATGAAGTCTTTACCAAACCCCGATTTGAATCATTAATTATCCCATCTAGAATCGAGTTAGTTACTACTAGGTCAACCATTATTATTATGCTCTGAAAAGGAAAGTTTTCAGTCTCCCACCCATCTTGTTTCCTTTCACCATCATCCCTGGTGCTAGTCCATCAGTCACTCTACTATGGTTCCTCGCACCTTTCTTAAGGATTCCTTATTGCCTTAACTATGTTGGGCCTTCTTTTATTGACCCTAGCACATTTATTCCATAAGAGTGATCTAGAGGGTAGTGTACCTTGGTTGCAACTTCCATATTTGTTTGATTCCATGGATCAAGAAAAGGGAATCATCATTTCCCTTTGACTTGGTTGTTTCTCACATGCTTGACACTAACTCCTTATCACATGATTGATATTTATACACTTAACGAATTAGTGATAGAGATGTTTATCTAAGTGATTCCTATGTGTGTGTGAGATGTTTCAAACCTCATGAGGTGGTGGCCCTTTAGGTAGGCCCCCACATGCTTGGATGGCCACAAATGTTGATCTAGCCTCAGATGCAATTCTGCAAATTTGATGGGTTCAATTTCCACCGCTTGCAACATTCACAACATGCATGTCTCCTTCAGATGATCCATTCGGATCTCCATAGCCCTTTCCTATTCAACAAGGCTTCTTTGGTTGTTATTCCCCCTCATCATCTCAGCTTAAGGGGAATTATGTCTCAAGTACTCAAATCTTATTGTATTGAGTCTTATCTTATGTTTTTTGAGGCGCATTATGGATATGGGATCCATTGCATTATTTTTTGGCCCATTGATGCTATTGTATCATGTATCATGTAATTTGTCTCTCAGTCCCACATTATTGGCCTCACCATTATTCTTTGTGCATAGTTATCTCTGCAAGTATGGATATACCTCCCCCACCTCAATTGAGATCATGTACTCCCACATAAAAGGATACTTGTATCAGTTTAGTAGGTCCCACCACCTCCATTACTTTTCTGTCCTTGCATTTCTTTGGTTCTTTCTCTCTCTCTTTGAATCCCCTTTGGTGTCTTGTGCAAGTGTAACCTACAACGTATTTCGGTCATATGATTTTCTCCTAACACTCATATGTTGCAGCCCAATCTATTATCACCAAAAATGATCACCTAGCCATTTCTAACTAGGCAGATTGCAATACACCATGTAGGATTAATTTTACCATATTAAAATCACTTTCACCGTGGAAAATAATTTAGTAAACCATTTTTACTAAATTATTCTCCAATTTAAATAAAAAAACCGATGAAAATAATTAGATAAATCATTATTTATTTAATTTCCTCTAGGAATAATTATTAAATCATTTTTTAAATAATTATTCCTTCTCACATTTGACTAACTCCCCTAGAAATAATTAAATAAATCACTATTTAATAATTATTTCAATTTCACATCATTCGTAATCCTCGCGAAATAATTAATAATTGTTTTATTTGTTAACTATTTCTCAATAAAGATATTTAACCATTTTAAATATATTTTCCCTCTCCAATAAATATAATAAAGTATTTGAAGTGGTTATGCCTTGATCTGGTCAATATTATATTATTATTCTCCATTTTTTAGATTAACTCAAGAATTTGTTATAAATAAGAGGGTTTTCCATTCATTCTTCACCATGATCATTATCATCGTCACCATTATTGTCTGTTTTCTTTTCAGCTCCCATTTGAGTTCTTCACATTGTTTTTCTTTTTCACATATTGAGAGAGAAGAATCATTTACTGAAACATCAAGGACATCGAAGGACCCATCCCATGGGATGGGATTTGCCGACAATAAAGAAACTATTCAATTAAAGTATTTGATTTGAGTTATTATATTCGATTTATTTGTTGTTGTTTGTTTTTCTGGATCATATATGTTTTTGCGACATGTTTTTTACTTTTTTTATTGTAGATTTGAATCATAAGAAGCCATGAAATTGTTGTTTGGGTCACTTGTCACTTTGTGACTTAAGTGAAGTATTTTTGGTACAAATTCCAAGAAATTTCACACTAAGAACTACTGCCCTAGCATTTCTCTCGACGAGTTCCTTTGATGCAACTCTCTTGGATGCTAAGTTAACTATAATTGCTAAAGAGATGCTCAAAAAATGTTGTACATGTGGGACAAATAGGACACTCATGGAAAAAAAATGCCAACTTAAAAACCAAAGAAACTCCACGAGAAGATCAAGCAACAAGCTAGCTTCATGATGGGAAGGATTGCGTATATTTGGCTGACAGAGGTCACTGGCTGACTATGGGAGCTATGCACTACGCAGCCCCACTAGTAAGTATGAAAAATTAATTAGTGGAACTATGCAATGCATAGTTTAGTTTGGGCCAAGGCCAAGAGAGACTACACATTACAGAGTCTCAATGACCATGCTGGGAGGTTGGATCCTAGAACTGTGCAGTGCAAAGTTGGAGCCATTTGAGGCCAAGCTGTATGCAATTCCATAAGCCAAAGAAGAGCCCTTGAGCTCCCAATTCATGCAGTACAAGCAGTGAAGTGTGAGATTCGTGCGAGGGAACCCAGATTTTCCCATGAGGACTGTGAAAATCAAGAAGACCTGAAATATGGTGTGGTGTTGAGTGCACATATGACTAATTTTTTTTTCATGCTTGTGAAAAAGGTGTAGGAATTTATTAAACTGAAGCAAAACCAAGCATGTGAACAAAGTCATCACAATGGCGATTGTTGGTGCAAAAACGTGAAAACTCATGCGACACTTAGGAAAGACAATATAAAACTTGAAAAAACACTTATACAATCTAAAAAAAGTTAAAATAACCACAATTGTTTAAATAAGCAAGTGAAACAATACTCTAACGAGCTAAACAACAGAAAGTGATAGAAAAAGTAGAAAAGCATGAGAAAATAAAAGCTCACCTAGGAAAAGTGACAACAATTGAACCGAAGGCTCCTTGATCTCCTGAGGAATGCTAGATCTCGAAGGTCAAGTGTGCAATTCAGCTATAATAACATCTATTAAATAGATTTGGGAAATTTAGGGTTCATGACGCACATGCCTAAAATAAAGGAAAAAGTGACACTTAACGACAATTTCTAAAATAACTCAAGTTCTTGATTTTGGATTCTAAAAACAGATCACTTTTTTTTAGGGATGATTTTTTATTTTTTTTATTTTTTTTCTTTTGCGGGAAAAATTTCCATGCATTGCTTGGAAATATTACACAGTTCTAGGAAGGAGTGTACAACTCTCTGACTCATGAATTGCGTAGTTTCTAAGCATAGTGAGCTCTGTGCAATTTATGGGATACCTCTCCTGTTTATGCAAATTAGAATCTCAAGGTTGCATGCCATTCAATACTGCACATTTTCTAAGCTGAAGGCTCACTGGTAGTCAAGAATGTGTAATTGCCAAGGGCAAGGTCAATTTACCTAAAGAATTATACAGTTCTCTAAGGAAAGCCTGGAACTGACAAGGGACTAAGTTAGGAGATGGACTTATGGGTTCAAAAATGAGCTAAGTGAAAAAATAGAAGCCAAGATGAAAAGGATAAGGCTCAGGTACCTTTATTAGTGTAAGATGGGCTGGTGTGGTTTAAATGGAAGGCTAGAAAGTAGAAGCATAGGAAAAATTTTGTAGGGTGGTTGCAACTGCTACAACACTGGCGAGACATTCATATAAATACAACTCTCTATATGGACCTTATCTCATGCAAACTGAGTATGGATCTTTTCGAGGTATTTTTCATTTATTCGATTATCATAGCTTCTTCATTTAGCTTGAGTTCAAGATGTAACCCCTACCATTCTCTTTATCAGCATCACACATATTGAGATAAATCAATATGAGTTGTTTCGATTGGGGATGAGGGGTGCTGTCACTCAATGCTTTATCAGTATTCAATAGCCTCAAATACATAAAATAAATGAAGTTGGATGCTAATTTTTGAGCCATAGAAGTTATCAAAGCTTAGTTCATCCCTCTCTAATGCGTAGTGCTTAGAAAGAGATTTCCAATGGTATATGGAAGTCCAAAAATGAACTCCTGGAGTAGAAGTTAAGGCATTTTAAAGTCAACATTGGAAAAGCACAACAAACCAAGAGAATGAATAAGTGTTGAGGTAAATCGCAATTGAGACCTAGGAGGCTTATCACAATCACAACTCGAGATTTCTAGCAAGTAAGGAACATCGGAAGAATGCAAAACTATGATTCATCAATCACTAATATCAAATATCAGCAGTTGGCATGTTTGGGCACAACATATATTGCAGATAGGCTATCGACAGAGTCTTGGGGCTCACAATTAAGGATTATTGATGGTTCGTGATGCTGAAGGCCAATATCGTAGTCCTGCGATATTTTATTCAGTGGATTGACATGGTTCACAGTTTGAAATAATCGTAAACCGTCGATCACACGATAGGGTGGTGCGTTGTTGGGCGGATAAGAGAACCAAATACAAAGGAAATGGTTAACAAAAGAAGGGTCTAGCCTCCCCTTTCTCTCTCCTCCATATGGTTGCTTCCCACATCTAGGAAACCCTACATCCCTCAAGATGGTCATATCAGCGGAGTTCGAAACTTGATAGACCATGTGACGGCTGATATTTGGATATAGTGTTGTATCATTGGGAGATAGCTGAAATGTTTAACGTAGGAAAGGCTTACAAAATAGGTTTAGACAGGTCATTTTCTCTCTCCTCGAGGGGGCCATGTTGCAGCCTCTGATTAGTCCTCTGAGTTGATAGGGTAGCTAAAGTCCACAGTGACATGGCCGTATAGTTGATAACGTGGAAGAGGACATGTGTGACCTGGTTTCATTGTTTTTAGTGGTGACATGGGGCGATTTCTAGGTGTCATGTGTCACCACTCATAGGGTGACAAATTGAAGTAATGACGTCACCTCGTAGATTAGTGATTGCAACAGTTGAGGGGTAAATGCTTAAGGAAATAGTGCTATGCAATTTTGATATGCGAGACTCCTCCCCTAGATGGGATAAATGATTATGGCAGGATCTATAAGGACATTGCATCTAGACTATTAGACTCGGCTGGGGAAAAATAATAGAGCAGGGAAAAATAGATTTGAAGCGCCGATATGCAAGAGAAACCGCTAACAAAGGAAAAGGTTGTGGATGCTATATTTCATAACCCACATTTCATAAAGTTTTTGCATTTGGGAAATATACCAATGAGGGACTTCTTTGATATAAATAAAAAGCCACCCCCCCCCCCCCATGCAGTTATTAAGAGCTTTAGCACAAAATACATGGGGCTTTGGTTCCATCCCCCGATCATATAAGGAAATTCATAAAAGGGGATACAAATCAAGGGAGCCTAAGAGTTAATTGAAAATTCCTGCCTATTCATCTATTTTTAAATAATTTAAGGGAACGTGGCACGATACACTAATAACACTATACATGGATTTAAAGGGGTGGCTAGGTCAGCAACGGTGATATTAAATAAGACATGGCATAGCTGCAGATCAATATGGGTAGGATTTAGGAAGTTTTAATAGCACGAAATGGTGCTCTACTTCGTCACACAAAAAAGGACCACTCACGCACAAGCCTTTCCCACTCCTCTCCCTACACCACCAAGCAGGTCACTCAGGCAATTAAGGAAAAAGCTAACAAAAATCAGCCAAGGAGCAAGTGGAACACATCACGAAAGGGAAGTGGTTTGATTAAGGGCCTCCACTGGAACAACATGGCAACAACTCCTCCTTATTCTGTCCATTTCCTTTCCCTATTAATTAGTTTTTATTTATTTCCAATAATGGATTTGATCTCGATTGTAATATTTTGGGAACACAGAGCCTAACACTGACTGAGATAACTAGTATAGCATGACAACTGGGACTTGGACTCAGATATTTTGGAAACTGTAATTCTAGCTCCCCCTCCTCTTATAAATAAGGGGAAGCAATATTATACAAAGGTTCTGGAATTTCTCACCTGTAGGGTCTGAGTTCTGTGGTGCCAATTGGTTCTAATATGTTTATTCATGTGGTCCTCACTGATATCGTGTTGAATGTATCAACTGGTTCTTTGGACCCTTTGAGATAAATGGTGTTTCCCTGTTGATTGAAAGTGTGATTAATGAGTAGCACATTCCTTTCGGTAATCTAACTTCATCTGTGTTTTTCTTCCTTTGAAATAGTATAATAAATATAGTTGTTTCCTCTTCAATCTATGAATTTATCTTAGCTGCTGATAGAAGACAGTACCCATGTTTATCATAGAATTATATGTGTTATTCAATAGCATTGAAGTACTTGTAAAATTATAGATTTACTTGTGCATTTGATTAACCTCTAGGACTTGTATTAGCCCATATCTATGTTAGCATTGGCAAAGAATGACACGTATGTTGTGTTTGATCTGAAACCTTCTTTCACATGCCTCTATTTCTATCAATCCACCTAAAAACTATGGTTTAGGATTTTGTGTCGTTTACAACCCTATCCATCGAATTCCACTTTCAGCTGGAACATCGCTGCCTATGATTATGTTTCTTACAACCCTATGCATCTATTTCCCTGCTCTCCACCATCACTAGAAATTGAGTTTTAAGTTGTCAATGTTATGTACCTAGGGGGGGTAATATGGGGTACCGAGGGAGGTACCCAAGGTAATAATGTAATAATGGGATGGGCCATAGTAATAAATAAGGTGGTTAACCCATGTCATGTAAGGGACCACAAGTAGTTAATAATAATGTAATGGGCCCATGGTATTAGTTGATGGTATGAGTAAACCATGGTATTGATGCATGGTATTGTATGTATGAGGCCTATATAGAGGCTAGAGACTCCACATGGAGACATATGAAGAGAAATAGTCTTGTATGAATGGCTTGTGGAGTGTTCTCCTTCCTTAAGGAGTGAATGTATGGTGTTGCCCTACCATAAGAGTTTGATAATAAAGAAGCATTTCTATCTATTTCTATCTTGTTATTCTTGGGTTATTTCTATTATCATATTATTTCTGGGTTAGAGCTACAACAAGTGGTATCAAAGCTACAACAAAAATATTCAATCTCTACCATTATATTGTCATAATCACTAATAATCTTCCACATTATACCTCTTAGCCAAGAAACACTTTCTTGCACATGCATATATTAGAGTAAAAGTTATATCCATAACTAATCTTGTACCTTTTCATGCATCATCAATTATTTAACCATCACTATTTAATATATGAAATACCTTAACTATTATCTGCAAAACCACACTTTTAATGCATTTAATCCAAATGCAAAACCATGGGAATCAATTTTCACAATCATGGTATTGTTTCACAACTGTTCTTTTTATTGCAAAAACTTGGGTAAAAATCTACTTGTTCTTTTAAATACAAAACCATGGGAAAATTCTACTTGTTCCCTTGAATACAAAACCATGGGTAAAAATATATTGTTCCCTTTAAAATCATCATTCCCTTTTTGGATACAACAATGTAGGTTAGTACCATAAAATATGGTTATTTTTGTTTCTTTTATTCCCAAACATAATACAAAAGAACATAGTTATAAGTGCATGTATATATTCCCATATGTCAAATAGATACAATTATAATACCATATTTACTTATCCGTAATTTACATACATTAAATAAATGCATAAAGATTATAAAATACATGCCTATTCATCAATATTCTATATGCATTGAATAAATGTATAAAGATTATAAAATGGAAAATGCCTATTCATAAATATTTCATATGCATTGAATAAATGCAAAAAGATTGTACAATGGAAAATGACTATTCAACCATACTTCATAAGCATTGAATAAATACATAAATATAATAAAATGGAAAATGTCTATTCATTTATATCTAATACCCATTGAATAAATGCATAAATATTATAATATGCAAATTCCTTTTAACAAGTAAAATTCTATTTTATACGTGTAACAAAAATCATATATCATATAGTCACTATTGTATTGACTTAATGCATTGCACTTCTAAGAGCAAACCAAATTTATTGTTATATTGTCAACCAGGCATGCATACCAAATAATAATTCACAATACCAAATTTTACAATAAGCCTATTGTAAAAATCCATTATAGTAATTACAAGTTTGTTCTCTTTTTGAGTCAAGTTGTAACTATCTTTGAGTCAAGTTGTAACTATCATAGAGGAGACTGCTCTTAGCCCTTCTCAAATTTTAAAAGCCCAAATAGTAATTTATTCTTGCACAATCATAATGTAATTTAAATGATGGTGGATTGATCTTACCAAGCATTCAAGAGTTCATAAGATTCTTACAAATCCATGAGCAATAAGAAAATATCAAATCTATTCCTTTTGTTCCTTCTTTATTCAACATATTTCCTAGGATCATTTTTGGCCAAGGCGATCGAATAACTGAACGTTTCACCAATGAGCGGCCATCTAGTGGAACCAAGAGGTAGTTGGGCCACGCGACTCTCCCTGGAAATCGTTCTTTGAAAATTCTGCCACCTATAAACAAAGTGGAGAAATACCACCATTGTCGTAAACACCGCTAGTATCACCCACATTTGGTTTGTCATTTCCATTGACATTTAGCTTCTAGATTGAAGCTGAAGGAATTCTCAGAGTGGCAGTCTCACGAATAATCAGTTACGACAAATAAAATACATTGAAAAGGAAAAACATATGTTATTTACAGAAATTTATAAAAGCCCTCATATATTCTTGAAACAAATCCTTTATGGTGACCAATCCGGTTACAAATACTTCCACGGTTGTTTCTTTATGCCGCACACTACAACGTAACCTAACCATTTTTGGAGCATGACAAAAATGTTTGTCATGTTATTAAAATTATAACACAGGGATATTACACATATGATATAAGGTGTTACAAAGTTTACCTAGGAACTTGTGAACTAATGGAGAATTCTATTGAAAGGTATTTGTGGGCTTGTATGGGCTTTAAAATAATAAAAATGTTAATTCCTTGCGGATATCCATGTATTAAAGTTTCTATAACTTAACACTATATGGGAGTAATGAAGACTTGTTGGTTTTCTTGTAACTATGCGTGAAAAGACTATGGGAAACATCTTAGTGTTACGACAAATATTGTGAAAAATACACAATATGAATTGGGAAATATCGCGAACTCCCTTGAATTGTTAATATCCTTAATATCCATGATTGATATTTGTAATCATTTGAAGGAAAACCCAGGAAGTTGTTGACGTTGCGATCACACTTTTCAAAATTTTGCTTACACTTGAATTTTGGAGCCTGCTAAAGATCTTACGATTTATTGTTCCATGTGTATCATAGTAGCTTTGTGGTCAATTGATGCTTGTAAAGAGTTTGAAGATTCTTCTTTGATCATAAATTTCAAAGTCACTTGCTCACACATGCTCAGTCCTTGATGAGTTCATAAAGACGCTTGCTTTATCCAATCTTGAGTAGGCATAGCGTAGTCCACCAAGATAGCACATGCACAATATTCAACATGTGTCAATAGTCAGCATGCACTTTCATTGACACTCTCCCTCACTTTGGTTTCATTTGTACTCTTATTTCGGTGACTTTTCCCAACTGTCACTTTTGCACACCATTGTTTTCAAAGTGTCGCTTCCATGCCTGTGGTTGTCATTTTTTCTTTCTTTCACTTTATTAAGTATCATTTTCATGATATATTCACTCTAGTATGCTTTTATTTCAAGTTCGTTTTCATTTGCTAGTGTCATTTTCATGTTTATCTTACTGTCACAGGTGTCTCTTTTTTTTGTTTTCACTCCTATATGTGTCACACCTTTGCATATCACTAAAGTTAGTTCCAGTGGACCCATATGCATTACTTGGTCCTACATATCATTATAATATGTTCTAAACACATTACCATAGCTTAGTGCACCTTTTGGTCACAGTGGTCACTTATGTCATAACTTGTGTTATGTGTCTAAAGTGTCATTTCAACAGTCACACTTAGAAATAAGTGTCGCTTTAGTGTTGTTTCAAGGTGTGGTTGTTATTCACAAGTATTGTGTATATTCTTGGCTTGTATTGATGGCTTTTAGGTGTGTGATCCATGTTTGAGTTTTGTCTGGATGATTTTCCCTCTCTTACTCTATTGGTCACACACAACCATTTTGGAGCTCTTTTTGGTCCTCCTGCCTAGTGCAAGTTGTGAAGGAATTAACCCTTTTATTGGGTGATGGTATTAAATTATTCATAAGCTTCAATGATGCAATATTTCTCAACCAAACTTGTGCATTAAGTCCTTTTCAAGGCCACCTCAAACCAATGCAGATTTAGAACCCTCCATGGACAATCACCTAAACTGTGTTGTTCATACTAACTCACTACTCTGAGTTTTGATCACCTCTACTTTGCATGGCACATGGATCACTCCTAGATGACAGAAAGGACCCCTTCCATCCCCTTATAGAAGAAAACTATGTAATGTGAGGGCTCTCCTATCCTCCCAATGCCTCCTAGGAAAAATTTCTTCCCTTCTATGGCTTCCCTTAGTGAAAAGTACATTCTAGAAGAACATTTAGCCATTTTTGGGCCAAACTGCATTAGCATAAGAGGAAAAGTGCATTCTATATTAATAGTGGCCCCATTTTGAGAAAAACTATGATTTCCTTAAGGCCTCCTCTTTCCTTTAGCATATAACATATTCTCAAGCAACAAGCCTTCACCCTTGTTCCTTTTCCTTCCCCTATGCATTGAACACTTGTCAAGCCTCCCTCTCTCAGTGCATGGCATAGTAACAAGGCTTAAGAATTCCTAATTGTAGCCTTTGACTAGTCGACCTAAGCTAGGATAGTCTTCCTCTCTTTCCTTCTTGGCAGGTGGTGCACTCTTAAGCAACAAGCTCGCCACCTTATTCCTTATGCCTCCCCTTTGCACTGGACAAAGGAGATCCCCTCTTTACAATTCATAACATAGTAACAATGAACATTAGAGCCTTTCTAGGCCACTAATGAGTTCAATTGTGATTTCCTTATCAATCCTCCTTCCTCCAACCCTTCCACAAGCATTGTTGGCATTATGATGCATGTGTTGTACTTGATGGCGACCCACTTGTAGCAGAACAACTCACTTGTATATGGTAACTACATGAATCTACAGAAGAGATATCAGATGTAATAGAATGCATGGCAGTTGTGTT
>APFE031318132.1:123045-141609 GCA_000404065.3 Pinus taeda
TTCTCTGTTCATTTGAAGATGATGAAAGAGATAGTGAAACAACTGAATTTACTCTTATGGGTGAAAGAGAAAGATATCAAATAGAGGCGGAATTTAAAAATCTCATAGACAAAATTAGAGAACAACAAGATCTATTGAACAAAAGGGAGTGTGCCTCTAAAGAAGAAGCTACTAGACTAAAATCTCAAATGGCGAAAGGAAACAAATTAAGGAAGCAGTACAAGCAAAAGGAAGACCAATGTCAAAACCTGTAGGACGAAGTGACATCATTAAGAAATGAAGTAAATAAAAGGAGAACAACTATCAAGAAACTTAAATATAGATCCAGTTAATATGAAGGTATTGAAGCTAAGATCCTCTCTCTAAAAGAAGATCTTGAAAAATCAAATAAGTAGAATGAAGAATTACTCCAAGCTCTTGAAGAACAAGAAAACGAAGTTCTCGAATTAAGGCAACAAGTGGAAGAAGGAAGAAAAGTTGAAATCATGAAGAAGCAGTATCTTGAAAAGGAAGAGCACTAGCAGGTTGAGGTAAATATACTAAAAGGAAAATTAGAAGAAAAGGATAAGCTTTTACGATTTCAAGATAGGACTAAGATTTTGGATGATATTCTTAGTAGTCAAAGGTCTCTTGCTATCAAATCTAGTCTTGGTTTTCATGAATCTGTTGAAGGTGAATCTAGCTCACAAGTTGAGGCAAGGAACTCTAATGCAAAATCTGAAATGCTCAACAAGGAGATTAGAGGTCAACCCTATTAGCAACAGTGGAAAGAAATTCTTCAAAGAAAATCTTTTACTCCTAACTGTGGAAGTGATAATCGGTCATTTCCTTAAATGAATAATGTTGAATGTTTTATATTTCATAATCCTAGACATGTTGCAGCGAGATATGGATGTAGAATGGTTCAAGGCCATCACACAGAAAGATCATCAGCTTCCAGGTACTTTAAGGGATATTGTTTTTTTTGCAATATGTTTGGTCACAAAGCCATTGACTGCTATAGAAGAAATATGAAACATGTAAGATGTTATGCATGTAACAAGTTTGGGCATATAGCAAATGAATGTAGGAGAAAATTTTGGATACCATACCAAAAGGAGAAAACATCATCATCGAAGATATGGAAGAAGAATCAAGTACAGTCAGAAAAATTTTGCATGACCTAGTGTATAGACATAACAAACTCAGGGGGAGCTGAAAGTGTGAAACTTCAATGTTCTAACTCTCATACACAGGTTCCATGAAGACAAGTCATGTATACATGTGAGTTCGAAGCTGCACAATCGCGCATATGTTGGTTTGAGGAAAAATGTAGTGGGACAGACTCAGAAAAACTAATTTGATATGATTCAGACAATTATCAGTTATCTTTTCTGTCATGATGACAGATGACTATAGTCTGTGGACGTTATTTAGAAGTGCTTTTGATCCTCACAAGTTGTTGATAGCTTGATGTATATCTAATTAATGATGTCGCCTTGATACTTCTTACTGATATATGCAATGATCATATATGATAGTGAACAAGTGGAACAGGTTCACGAAGAGAACATGCTATGCTTCTAATAAAGCATTGTTGGCATTATGTTTAGAATTCTTTGGTACCTCATCAATGATGATGATGCTTATGTGGCTAAATGATACATCATTCTATGTTACGAGTATGAGTTTCCCATGATAAAATCTCAGATGATACTTGGGGTCACATAGTTCGTATTCAGATTAGATTTATGGATGATTGTGAATGACTTTTTGATGATGCATATAGTACATATATGTTTCTTACATGGTGATCTTCATAAGGAGAAGGAGAAGTACAAATATTGAGTACACAACTTCATTATTTGATGATAAGACACTCATTTCTTTTATGTTGCTATCATCATGCCTTTAAAGATGCATAAAGTTCATATGGTGCAGTTATGATGCAGGATTCCCATAGTTCTTGGCTCTCACATGGTTGAGGATTGTTGTTGTTGATGATATCAACAAATCTTGACAAATACCCATGAGCTCATGGTTTGCTAGATACATATTGCTATCTCTTTGATGGATATATAATATGTTGTATACATGGATGATTACTTAAGTTGAATATTGATAAATATTATTGGTTGGCCAAGAGAATGGTGTTATTGTAGGTCACATGAGGACATGGCTTACTTAGACACATAATGATGATGAGTTCTTACCCTATGATGATAGGTTGATACTCACATATGTTGATTATCATGGTTGATTCTTATCAGATGTGGGATGTTCCCTAGTGATGATGCATGGTTGATATATTAAGGGTTCTTGTGAAAGATCATGTAGTTCTTGATGATGATGTGATGACTATGGTGTTTTCACATATGATATGATGTGAATGATTTTGTGTTACTACTTGGAGATATGACATATGCTTAGTTGATTCATGGAAGGTTATGATAAGGCTCTTTCTACTAAGAAATGAACCAGTTTGATCTTGATGAGATCAAGAGGATGAGTTGATATTTATATAGGGCATACATAGTCACAGGTTGATGATATTTACTTTTTCATATCTTTGGAACTGATGATGGACATATATAGGTTACAAGTTTGGATGTTGTTGATGATTATCATGGTCTTGTTTAGATATTTGGTTTCTGTTATAAGTGTCATCTATATCATTCTATGTAAAGGTCATATAAAGACCTATGATGTAATGATTTGTCTCTATCTTTTGATGAGTCCTTTTTTGGTCATATGATTTAATTTGTACCCCCACTATGCATAGGAAGGATGATGTAATAATTTCTATATTTCAGTCATGTATAAATTGGTATATCCCCACTTGGTTTGGAGGATGAGTCAAATTCGGTATGTCCCCACTTGGTTGGGAGATTGATATATGTATAAGTCATTGGTGATAAGAAGGTCAAAGTCACTTAGTTGAGTTATAGAGTCATGTTATTCTCTTGGAAAATATTTGCAGACTCTGCATGTGCTCAGGGGGAGCATGGATGATATAGTGCATCTCAGCATGTACAAAGGGGGACTTTAATCAAAGAATTCAGCATGTGCTTAGGGGGAGCATGATCAAGGTTTATATTCATCTGTTCATATATGAAAGTCTTCTTTCTGGTCAGCCCTTTGCCCTTGATATCAAAGGAGGAGAATATCTTGGTCCACCCTTTGCCCTTGATGTCAAAGGGGGAGAATATTTTGGTGTTGCTTGTTATCTCTAATAGTTTCTATAGCTTGTGGTAATCAACACCAACATGGTTTCCATCAAGTCCAAAGGGGGATATTGTTGGCGTTATGATACATGTGTTGTACTTGATGCCAATCCACTTGTAGTAGAACAGCTCACTTGTATATGGTAACTAGATGAATCTATAGAAGAGATATCAAATGTGACAAAATGCATGGCAGTTGTGTTTACAGATGTGACAAAATGCAGGGAAGTTCAAAGGAATCAGTTCAGAAGTAATGTACAATGGCAACTCTCTTAGATGATAGTTCACAGTGCAACAAGTTAGCAACAAAGGATTACATATCAGACTCCAAAGAATGAAGAAAGAGAGGTATACAGTGGTTCACTTTGTCCAAGGAGTGTATACACGTGAGTTAATAGAACCAAAGTAGCATATAATGTATACATGCAGTTTCACAAAAGGAAAAGAGTGTACATGTTGCAAAACTAAAGTTTTGGACCAAAGTATTTAGTCCAAGGTATTGATCCAAGGTACTTGGTCCAAGATAATTGGTGTGAGGTATTGACTCTAGGTATTTGGACCAAGGTATTGGTCCTAAGTGGTTTTGGTCCAAGGTATTGAGAAAGAACTAAAACTATATAAGGAGGAGAATATCATTAGGCTAGGGTGTGCAAGTATTGAATATCTTCTGAAGTGTTAGATCATATATGCAGGTTATGAGCTTTTGATGCATTACTTGATCTGATATAAGGATGCACCTATGTGGTTGACGATGGCTGATGGATCGGGATCATAAAGCCTTAAATGTATTATCATTATGTGGTTTGATCATGGACAGTCTAGATCTGAACAGTGATGCATGTTTTATTCTGTAAATGATATGATGTGAGTATGACTGATGTCTGGAATGTCTGTGAAGTTTTAAGTTAGTATTTGCAGATATGTACATTGTTTCGCATTGGTAAAAGTGCGTATACATGCTGTTTCGACACATCGAAGTAGCTTATACCTTATGAACTATAATGTTTGAAGTTATAGTTGCTTCTAGTTGTGGATATAGAGTTTTGTGTTTTGCTTTATGTTCTGGTGACTGCATTCTAGTGACTGTGTTCAGATTGATTGATTATGATTTTCTTTAGTGATGATGGATGAAATCTAATGATGGATCAGGATCATAATGACTTATGATTATGTGATATGATGGGCTAGATCTGATTGCTAACACATGTTTTATTGTTTATATGTGATGATATGGGTATGTCTGAAGTCGGGAAGTGCAACGAAGTTATAAGTATTTGCACGTCTATACACTTGTTTGCTTTGATGAAGTTGTGTATACACATTGGTTTGGCTCTTCCAAGATCCGTATACACTCTGATACATGGTTTTGAGGTTACAATTGGTTCTGAATGATGATGCAGTGTTCTGGGTTCAAATCTATGTACTGGTTAAGGTGATCTATCTATTCCAGTGGATTTATTGAAGTTGATTAAGTATGAATGAATGGTTGATTCAGTTGTGTGAAAGGCTCAGAGGTTGTCATTAATTGATTGAGTTTGGTTGATTCAGAGAGTGATGATTTAGTTTCAGTGATGGTTGATGCAGATGTAGTTGATGGTTGTATTGCAATGATGATTAATTATAAGCTTGAATGTTGTTGATGGGTCCAGTATGAAAATTGGATGAAACAAGGTCTTCATGTGAATTGTTGTGTACCAAGAACATCCAGGATGAAAATTTATGAAACATGGTCCCAGGAGGAAGAAAGAAGGTTGTATCCTTCTGTAGCTCAGCGCCTACATACTACTAAACATATCAGCTAGTACAAGAGCTAGGGGGTTGTAGCTCCCTTCCAGTAGAAGCTGAAGAACGAGAGAAGGTTGTAACCTTCTACAGGCAGAAGCCTGCGTACTGGTATGAGTCTGCAGCAGTACAATGTTGTAAACATATGTTCTTATTATTAAAAGAAGATAGAGATTACAACAGTAGGTGGTTTTCACCCACATTCAGTTTCCACCTTAAATCTTGGTGTTCATGTGTGTTGCTTATGTGTGATGGTTCATTCTGTTATTAACTACATATGGTTACTGTTTAATGTTTAATAAAGTGCTGATGCACATATTAAAGATCAACATATGATGAATTAACTGAATCATAAGTTCACTAGATATACATTGGTTGCCTTAAGAACAATTGTGTGCACACGCCAATTCCCTTCAGTGAAGTAGGGTATATAAATCTGATTATGGAAATGAAAAATTTATTGATTTACCAATACTAATTCACCCACCCCCCCCCCCCTTCTTAGTATTATTTCCGACAAGCATATCATAAGTAGTTCACTCTATGGGCTATGTAGTGATAGAATAAATGATTTTAGGACTAATTTTTCCTTGTCATGAATGACATTCATTAGCAGTAGTACCTTCTCAACATGATAAGGTGATGCTCAAAGAATATATTAAGGAGAAAACACAAATAATCATTTTTGGAGAATAAGAACAAAAGAGAATTTCATAGATACATGAGGCAAATCCTAGACCATGATAGAAAGAAGAAATTGCATGGTGACTCAGAAGATTCCAATACTGATCCAAGGCCCTTTGGAGGGTGACGATAAGCAAAAAAGTGGATTTTTATGTTAATATGAAGAATAGATCATATATACCATCAAGAATGAAAGACAAATATGCAAAGAGAGTATCTTGGCATTGCCACCTCATCTTGAGCTCTATGTCATCATTGTCAAGTTGTAACTTGTAAAATTGTCATCATTATGTCAAATGTGTCCATGTGTCATGCCACATCATCATGTAGAATGTAATGATGAAATCTCAAGAAAAGGAAAAAATGCAATGTGTTGAAGTCCAGGAGCAATATGTGGAATATAAAGAGTCACATAATCAAATGTGGACAAATGAGTTGCATAAAAGTCCAAAAGTCACATAGAGAAGTCCAAAAGTTATTTAGAAGTCCAAGAGTTGATTAGAAGTTGAAAGTTCATAATAGACGTCTAAGAGTCATGAGGGTAACTCAAGTGTCATGAGGATATGAAAGATCATCTCCCTTATTATAAATACAACCTCATAACTCAAGCAAAAGGATTTGGAGGTTGAGACTTTGGAGAGCTAGCCTTGGTTTCTTCAGCTTGGCATACGAGAGAAGATCATTCTTTTGGAGAAAAAACAAGTGACTTAATGTTCCATTATTGCAACTAGCGCCTCACCATTGTAACTATGTACCTGGATATTTTTCTAATAATTAGAAGCTCCTTGAGCCAATGCATTTTCATGCATGTGTCATGAATATTTTAAGATTATTCTTCGAATGTTTACAATATATATTATGTTCATATGTATTAAGGAAATTGAACTACTTCATTGGCTTTGGTACTTATCTTGTTGAATGTGTGTTGTATTTTCTCTAATGATTGTTGTGTCTATGTGAACTATTTCACTAGATAACTGACGAATATTTTCTTGCTCTTATGTGTCTCTCTTAGGATAATACTATTACTTTCCTTCTATAAACTCATTCTTGTCTCTTGCTCACAAAGGCCTCCTTTTACACATTTCATTTGGTGTTCCACAATGTCAACTTTCTTGTTAAAAGGTTAGGTGTATAACCTTATGTTACCCATTGAAACCAAGGAAAACCTTAAGTTATGGTGGTTAGTCAATACTCTGAATGGGGCTTCTATTCAAAATAGTCTGAGGTCTACCTGTTACTTCACAATGGGGAGACCCCCTATATGTTAGCGGTATCCAGCACTGTCAACATTTTGGTGCCAAAAGGAGGGCCAGATGAAAAATTGTGCCCATTAACTTTTTTTTAACCTCTTAGCTAAAATGGCTCTTTCCCAAATCATAATTCAAGGATGTTTTCCAAGAGATCTTGATCTTAATATCCCAAAGTAAATTTTTCATAACTTTTCTAATTTTAAGTTTGTTGTCAAGGGTGAATTAACAGCCCTTGAGCATATGTTTTGATTTTCTTATTTTTGTCTTTCTAAGGGAATGCATTGTAAATTTTCATGGCCAAATTGTTCACCCTCACATTTGAAGGTCGAGTTAAGTAATGGTGTCATACATTACAAGTTACTTCCATCCACTCATTTGAGCAACTTGTTAAGGAGCTTCATGAAGCTTTTGATAGGTATGATTATCAAGATGTAAGTGATAGAATCGATCAACCTAGAGGGAATTTAGGTGAATCTTTAGATTTTTTCCTTAGTCAGTTTCGTCACCTTTTTTGTGAACTTCCTGAAGATGATTTTGACTATGATTTTATCATAAAAAAAATTTAGATCCTAATGCCTCTCTCATTAAAATCTTTTGGATCTAAGCCCCTAGTTGATTCCACTCTTCCAACTTAAATGAATCATGAAATATCCCAAACCCATGATGAGGAACCTATTATGCATTTTATTCCTTGTCCTCCTCCTTTTCTAGTGCTAATTGGGGTGCCTACACATATTAATGATCAAGTTGGGAAATATGAAAATCAAACTATTGATCCATCCATTCAATCTCCATCTACTTCTCATGATCCACATCCTATTGAGGAAAACTTCGAATGGTCCATTAATTGCATGGAGCCTAAAGTGAAATTTGATCCCTTCAGTTTTCAAGATCATATTAATGTACACAAGTCCAATATTGATTATGATCTAAAGGTAAATTTGGTTTCCTTTGAGGATACTTTAAAACCTTTACCACATATCTCTCATGATTCTCGGTTTCATTATCCACTTCTTTCACCTACTTCAACTCATAATGATGTTAAACCTATCTTTCCAAGCATAATTAAGAAAAATGTAGTTGTGTTTCACATATAGAGCAAAAAAGTGTTGGATATGTGTCCCACCTTTCTTCCCTCTTTCATAACGTTGATCCTATACTATCACTTGATCATGAATCTAACAATCTTGATAACCTATCAAGTGATTCTAAATTCTTCATTCATGTTGAGACTTTGGATAGCCATCATCATGAGAAATATTTGTCCTCTAACACATATGGTGGTTAGTATCCAATTATATCGAATGATATATGTCCTTCTTATGAATGCTTTGATTTGCAAGGTTTTGATTTAGAATACGTTTCTTATAGTTTAAAATATCCATTTGTGAATTGGAATTCTCTTTCAATTTAGAATGTTCTTGAATCTCCTTTAATTCATACATGTTTGGATGCCAAATTTCAAATGGTAAGTTGTAGTTTTTTGAATATTTGGTAAAGCTAGGTAAATCTAAAGATCATAGTAATATTCCTTTATTTTATCATTATGTTGCTAAATATTTTTGTATTCAATTAATCTTCATATTGACCCAGTTACAACTCATATCTGTCCTCCTAAATCTTACCATCTTTCCTAACCTTTGACACAACATTCATTGTACCCAAACATGTTTGATGAACCTGTTAGACTAGCAACTTTTCATAATTCTTTAGACCCCTAACTAGTTGGTCATGGTTGCAACCACGTACATGATGGTGTGATCCTACAACCAGAGGAGGAAAATCATGAGTCCATTATTCATGATATTTTTAACTTTAAATCTTGCATGAGTCAAGAGGAAGATGTTTGAACTCTATATGAATAAGGGGGTTTTCCAGTTGATACATTTGAATTATCCATCCATCAAGAATATAATATGCCAAATATTAAATATGATCAAACTAATGGCACTAACAATGTTTCCATTGATACATCTGATGATAGTGGTGAACGTCTACCTGTTCATTTTTCTAAGCCACCTAGATTTGATGATCCATGTTGTTAGCTACCTATACCAATAGGTTTCATTTTTCATGATTGGCAGGGGAGGTGCCAATATGATCTACTTTGGTGATGCAAAGATCTCATATTCCTATGGGAGAAGTATACTTGTTTTGATTGATGCTGCCCTACTTCTGGATGGGTGATCCAACAACCTAAGCTAGGTCATGCCATGTTTCAATTTTTGTTATAGATTAGAGAAAGAAACCTGTCCAAACAGCTCAATCTTGGCAGGTAAAGTAGATAGGTAGAGGAAAAAGGTTTCCAACTGCTTAATCTGGGGCCTTGGAAGCAATAAGGGTAGCTTTAGATAGAGAATCAAATAAAAAAGCCAAAGGAAAAGAAAAGGCACGAAGGGTTTTGTAAATCTAAGTGCACCCTCCTTGGAGTAACAAAAAATGCTAGGAAATAGAGTGGGTAGGTAGAAGGGGTTGCAAAAAGTTTGGTTCATGGCATTGCACTAGCCTAAAGCAAAGGTAAAAAACATGGTGCCAGTACAAATGGCCTATTTGCAGCAGCTTAATGGAGCATGTCTAACTTCTAAATCACCCCCTATCACATTCATGACTAACATCCCTATGCCACCCATGTACACAAAGAAAAATCAAAGTCTTTTGTTGGTTCTAAGCTTCTTTAAAAGCCACATTTCTTGTGCAAATATTCTTTTCATTTTGATCTACTTCCTAAAAACTAAGTTGATTTCATAAAAACTTAGTATTTCCCCCCCCATCCACCTCTTTCACTCATATCAACTACTAACTTATTACTATTTAGCTCCCCATACCCCCTATTCCCCTATTACTATATAAAACTTGGCAAAAAACCCAAAAAATCTAAGTATCCCCTTCCCCGAGCATTATAGCTCTATGTATGACTTTGAAGGTCTTCAAGCGCTAAAACATTTAAGTGCAGCCCAAAGAGCGCCGAAGAATTAATCCTGGGATTAATCCGAGATTTGCTTGGATTAATAACCTTAAACCCATTTTGCGAATAAACCTTGAAAAAACCAGAAAAAACCCACTTTTGTAAAGTTTCCGCTGGGCCCGCAGTTAAAGAAATAATAATATTTTATTCCTCCCCGTACTTCGTATGGCCCGTGCATGTTATCGACCCGTCGACCGTCGGATCTGGGCTTTCCCATCTGACGGCCCAGATGATATCGGACGGGCGTCAATGACTGAAAGATACCTTCCAAGAAACTGTCAGAGGGTGACGTCAGGCCTCCGCCACGCGTCACCCCCAGATTTTCTCGGGTCGCCTTCTCACAATACCATGACCGTATAGAAGGCGGTCCAAGAAAACCCACTTACCCCCCTGCAATACCGCCTGCCCACGCCGACGCCACGCCCGCCCACGTCACTTCCACTTAGCACCCTGTCAGCACCCCGGCCCGCCAGCACTCCTATGTGTCCGCCACCTGGGAAATCCCCGTGGACCACTCACGGACTGCCACGTCACCTGATGACGCCATGATGATGTCACCCGACCCTGACCCCACCTGATGACATCATGCTGGCGTCATCCAAAAAGCGCGCCAAATATCCAAAAGGTCCATATTTTAGCCAATTTTCGCGTTTTTCCTCACTTTTGCAAATTGAACTATTGCTCTCCTCTGCATGTAATTTACGACCACCTGTTGTCAACATGCAAAAATCAACCTGAAGGACGCTGCTGCCTTCCACCCGCCTGCATTTGCGACCATTACCGGCAATTCACTAGGTATTTTCCCAAAGAATCCCCTCAAGGCTTGGTTCTGTCCATAATTCTAAAGCACTCAATTAACAAGAGTAATTACAACCAATTTACCAGTAAATTCCCGGTAAACCACTACTCCTTCACAGTTGTAGGGTCGAAATTCGCTCACTGAACCCATATACAGTCACCTTTTCCTGAATTCCCACTCTGTCCGTGCATTCGTGGACTGGAAACCTGAAAGGCATAATTCACTGGAAAATAGAGTTGCCAGTCCCTGCAGTCCCTAAATTGACTCCCTTTGAGCATTCTACACCATTTGTCACCATATTTGCCTCATTTACCCTTACAATTGGCTTCACTTCTACAGAATTAGCCCTCAGTGTTCTCCTGCCCACTAAAGCCTGTTCCACTACAAACTCACAAATACTACCCAACCATGGAAACGCCGGTAGCCCTAAATAGTCATCCTCTGAACGCCCCACACCGAGAGCTAGAGTGGAAAGCCCTGGGTGATAGAGATTACCAGATGTTAGACTGCATGGCCATGACAGCCAAATTCAATATTCACTTGATGAATGAGTTAAAGGCCCAATATCTTAGTGGGGCTGATACCTTAGGAATTTGGGACTCCCACATACCCATTTACAACCTTCCTCAAGTCAATGTCCTCCCAGACTTGATAAACCAATGCAGGTCGAGCTATGACCCCTGTCAGAGAGCCGTCCTCAGCCCCTCACGCTCAGTGTTGTTCCATATCACCCCTGAGGCCATCAATGAAATGCTCCACTTTCACACCACAAAACCCCTAACTCCTCTCTCCATCCATGATTTGATAGCGAAAGGGGGCAAGTTGTCCAGTGATCAGATTTCCAGGATTAATCAATTGTTTATTCAGCCTCAATATCAATATATGAGTACTGCCCTTCCCATAGCATATCAGTATCTCAATGAGCTGGGAAAAATGCTGGTGGAGTTGATCAGTTACATCCTGGGTTATGGGTCATATGAGGATCTGGATGAAACCATTATGGCCATGCTGTCCATTTTTTCCCCAGGAATGCCTCCTGCTGTACATTATCATTTTGCCACTTGTATTGCCAATAAGATTCATGAGCAATTAATGAATCTAGAAAGGGAAAAGGTGTTTAAATACACCAGGTACATATATCATTTATTCTTGTTCTATCAGCCTGATGCCTTCCCTATCCCTCTCAAAAAGCTAGATGCCCAACGAAACCCAAGGTCGGTTGTGTTTTGGTCTTCAGTCTGCCATATTCTAGCTTATTCACCTTACACCTACTGTGAATTCATTGACCTTTTCATCCATCCAGCTATGACCTTGATATTGGGTGTCCCTCCTCCCAGATTGACTGAGGAAATGCAAAGAATTCTTCAACTCTCAAAGGCCTACAGCATTGGTGATTGGTATTTTTATCAACACCATACAGTAATCAGAGTATATGGCTGTGAATTGAATCCCTATAGGCTGCCAAGATATGTCCCTATGAGACTCTTTGCCCTAGAGTACTTCAAACAGTTTGGAAATGCAGACTATGTCCATTTCCAAAGTAAAAACAAGAAGGTGCAACTAAAGGTGAGAAATCAGCTGGGCCCTTTTCTGTACAATAAGAAGGAGGAAGGATGGAAGGAAGCTGATAGGATGCTAGAGACCCTCAGACTTCAAACCAGTTTCAAATGGGTGCCTTATGACCCTAATCACTTCATTTCCCTTACGAGGATAAAATACAAGTTGGGTGGCTATGCTCATGTGAAACTGCCTCATATTGAGCAGTATGCCAATGCCCTAAGCTGGAAAGAAGGCACCTTAGAAGAGCCAATTGGTAAAGAAGAAATGCTACGAAGAGAAGCAAGCAATCTTGAAAAAGAGGCTGACTTGGAAACTTGTGGGCAGGTTTCTTCCTCCTATCAAAAGCAAATTGGAGCAGCTGCCTCATCTTCCACAGCCCAGCAGCAAGCAGCCGGCGTTGCCCAATAGGAATCAAACAAAGATAAAGGTAAGCAAGTGGAGCAGGAACAGCCGCCTCCTAGGACAGAGCAGCAAACAAAATAGCAAGTGGAAAAGGAGGTTGAACAGCAAGAAGAACATCAAGAAGAGGGACAGCCTATGCAGCAAGAGCAAATGGCTGAAGCCCCAACACCCACTGAGAAACAAGATCAAGAGAAAATGCCTTTTAGGAAAGAAAAGGTAGTGGAGGCCTCAGTGCTTCAAACTCCACAAAAGGAGGAAAAGGGAAAGAAGAGGGACAGAGAACAGGAGACTCCCCTCACCACGTCAACAAACCAAGGGGAGGAAAGGCAGAGATTAAATCCCCTCTCTGAGGAAGAAATGCCTATGGGGCAATCGTTGGGAATGGGCCCACCAAGTATGGAGGCATCTGCTAGTTCCTTTCAGCAGGAACAAGGGAGAACTATTGGAGGAGAGGCCAGCTCCTCAAGTCATCAAAGGAGAGCAGAGGCAGGCATCAAGCAACAGTTTATTGAGATCAAGAGGAGAAATGAGCCACTCAGGCTCCAAATCTACAACCAGTTGCTAAAGATAGCCCCCACCAATCAACAAAAGCTTATGTCAGCCTATGACATCACGAAAGCAAAAATGACCATGAGTCATTTCATGCCCACCATGTTGCAGCCACAGTCAGCTGCAAACTATATAAGAACCAACCTTGAGGTTCTTGCAAAGGACATCCACCGTATGGACCAAATAGAGTTTCATAAGCAAACGGGTGAGATAGTCTATGCAACGTTCGCAGACAAAACAATGTTGGCTAATAGGTTGGAAAACAACCTAAATAATACAGCTGCCCAAATTGAGTTGGAGAAAGCATCCTCTAAGGCCAAAGATAACAGAATCAAGTCTTTGGAGGACATAATTATAGAACTTGGGCATGATCCCAAGGATCCAAAAGCCATACAATCACTGCTGAAGATAAGGGATGTAGACCTTGCAACCCTAAGAAAGAAGGTGAAGCTCCCAGCAACCATTCACCACCAAACAGATGAGGTTGCTCAGCAGAGGCAAGACTAGGAGGTAGCTACGTTGCTGGTAGCACTACACAAGCAACTAGTGCAGACAGAAGGGAAGCTGGAGGACACAGAGGCTGCACTGCAGGCAGCCCTGCAGCAGAAAGAGGGAGGCCAGACTTCTCAGCCCCCTCCAGAGGTTATAAACCTTGAGGAGCCCCCAAAGACTACTCCTCCTCCCACAGAACCAGCAGCACCATCAACAACAACAGCAGCACCATCAACATCAACAGCAACACCAGCACCAACTACAGAACAGGCTCTGAGCCTTGACATGTAGAAATTGATGAGTGAGATCCAGGCCCTCGAAGCCCAGATGAGAGAACTGAATGGGGCCAAGGAGAATTTGCCCAAGCTGAATGAGAAGTATGACAAATCCAAGCAGAATGTGGCTGAGAAAGGGAGAGAAATAAAAGCTCTCAAAGAAAAGATAAAGGAGCTGGAGAAAGAGCTCACCCTTGATAAAGTGGTGGCTAAGATCATGATAGTTTTGTGGACCCACATTGGCCAATCAATAACGGATCAGTGGCAACACATTGAAACTATCCATGAGCAAATGGAGCTCATAGGCAAAGCACAAAGGGACGTCCATAGGGCAAGGGCATCTCTAGGCAGTATGCCTGAGATAGACAGCAGAATGATTAATGTGCTTAAAAACCAGACAGGTCCTCAGCTGGCAGCAATTGGGATCTCCAACAGGACAGAAACTATCTAGCTAATAAAGAGGGTCCTCACACTGAAAATCCTGGTGCAGACATTGGATAGAAGAAGCCAGGACATGCAAACAGAGGTCAGCAAGTTCATGGACAAGTTTGCAACATTACAGGGCAGAGGTCTTCCAAGCTTGCTCAACAGTGCAGGAAAACTTCTATCACATGAGGTTTATGCTAAAAGGGTGAACACATTTGCCACCAATCAGATCAGTCAAGGATCAAGCAGCTCAAAGGTAACAGGGCCAGCATCTGGGCAAAGTCTCTATGATAGAGTAGAGAATTTGTTTTTTATTATGAATGAGATTAGCCATTTATTTGAAGTGCCTCTGAACTTCTACAAATACACAGAGGCAAATGAGACATTGGATGCAATTTGCATCAATTTCCTAGACAAGAATGGTGGACCTCAATGATACAGTTATTATTATAAGCAGGGGGTTTCATCAAAGTTTCGCCATCAAGATATATAAGTCATCACATTCAGAAAGTATGATGCATATACTATGACTGGAAAAAGTGGAATGAGCCAACTTAGCAGGAAGATTCGGCCACCAAAAGCAACAATGACAGCTATAGGTAACAGGGCCGAGAAAGCTACAGCATGAAAGAGTATAAAGACACATCATACAACATTAAAGCAGAATGCTCAACCGACTCAGTGCCCTCCAAAGGTCAAGAAGAGGCCTGACAACATTAAAGACCATTTATCTTAGATTTAGAGTATCAATAGCTTTCTTATCTGCTACTTTGTAAAGTTGGTGAGCATAGTTAATGTATCAAATGACTCAGCATTCAGATATTTTGTAAAACCTATTGTATATATTCCCCCTCGCACAAACTTTCAAGGGGTTGTTGGTTTTTGTTGTTCTCTTATGAAGAAATGAGAACTCGGCTGTAACTTTCAGATGGATGTTATAAATAAGGCTTGGAGTTTATAGGAACTGAGTCTTACTGGTGCATGCTGTGACTGGAACCATTGAATGCTACAGGATTCTAGTGCTATGGCTTAATATAATAAGTGTTTCTCTATCTCTGTTAATGTTCTGTTATTTCTTTTAAACTCATGACTCTCATAGTTTGTTCTAAATCTATGAAAGAAAGAAAAATAATAGCTCAGGATTTGTCCATGGAGACACCCTGATCTCAATCTATCTTCACTATAAATGTTTTTTCTATAACTTCAGCGGTTTAAATTGGAATTCTTAACTGCTCCAATAAGCCCTAAACATCTCACAGCCACTATTTAGTAATTCATTTATGCTACTAAGTAGAGATTGTTGTTCAAATTGGTATCACACTGTCTGTAACTCCATTTCCCATTGTTTCACTCACTAAACGGAAAATTATATTAACAATAGCTATCTAGCCTTGCAGCAAAACTTTCTCCATCACAGGCACCAGAACTATCTCATACTTCTGACTCCATATGCCCAATGGTTTAGCATCCTCTGCACTCTTCATGCCCTTCTTACAACAAAATTTCACCAACCAAAATCTCAAACAGGAAACTAAAACTTTAAACTAGCCTAAAATCTTCACAACCATAGCTGAAACTTAAAGAGAGAGCCCTCTCTGATTATAGATAGGCTAGGATCTATAATCCAAAGGTTGGTTAGTGGTTACCCCGGCCGTATTCCCTTGGGAGTCATAGGGAACAACCTGGGTGTTAACATAAATGGTGACTCCACTAGGAGACAACCTCAGGATTTTCTAATTACTGTATATTTCCTAAAGCTGCAGGTGAAGCCTAAATGTTGGCCAGGAAGCCTTCAGAACTGTTTCTGTTTTACATTAACAAATTTACATAAAATCTGCTTCAGTCTATCATCATACTAGCTTTAAGACATACAAAGCCATTCCAAAATCTTGTCTAGCCCTTGCAGATACAAGAAAATTCTAAAAATACTTAAAAACAATTTAGAAGCTGGCTCCCAAGAAAAATCAACAGTATACAAGGTGCAATCCTGACCCTAACCCACAACCTGTTTTTGAAAATCCTAACACAATCCCTAAAAACATTAGGAAGCAGCAAAAACAGGAAAATCCTTCTAACTTGAGCCCTGAGACAGTCTACCTTAACCCTGTTCTCACTCCAATGAAGGTTCTATTCCATTCTACCCGTGGTTCCTCTAGTTCACCATCTACATCTCAAAGCCCTCCTTTCGCACCTTCATCCACTTCACATGTTCCCTTGACCGACACTGTAGTCTCTACCATACCTATTACCCCTATTGTCCCAAAAGTTCCTGTTGTCCCGGTTATCCCTATCAACCCTATAAATCTTGCAAATATGGCCAATAGATATGCACCCCTGCAGTTACCTACTAATGCTGCAGCCCTGCCTCATGACTACCAATCCAAAATCTCATACTTTGACTCCAGTGGCCCTTTCACAGCCATCCAGCATGCCAGAAGGATGCAAGATCATTTTGAGAACTATAAAATTGATGATGACAATGTAAGAATGAGATTTTTTGTTCAGAGCCTGACAGGGGATGTAAGAACCTGGTTTAGATCACTCACTGCAAATACCATAACAACTCCTGATGAGCTTTACCATTCCTTTACTAATAGATGGGAAAAGAAAAAGGATCCTTTGCACATACTGGGTGAATATGATACAATCAAGCGAGGTCCTCAGGAGACCGTTCTGGAGTATTGTGCAAGATTCAACAATGTATACAACGCAATACTGCAGAATTTGAGACCTCCCCCTGATTTAGCATTGTACAAATTTCCTGATGGTTTTGACCCTAATATGGCATATCAGTTGAAGGAAAGAGCCCCTGAAACCCTTGAGGATGCACAAAACGTTGTTGTCACAGTTGAGGCTAACCTAATTGCCAAAAGAAACAGGGCAATATTGGAAAAGAGAATCACCTTCAAAGAAGAACCCTCAACCTTTGATCAGAAACTGGATGCAATACTCACTGGCATGAAAAGGTTGGGTGACAGAGTAGAATATGTGGAGAGAAAGTCATCATGGGAAGCACCACAAAGTAACCCTATCAGGAATCCAAATTTTAGGAGAAATCAAAACCCAAACGTTGCAAGCCCAGTTCTGATCCAGAGATAAGACCTCCATTCCAGGAAAACTATACTGAAGCATCCACTTCAAATGAGCAAGCAGGTGATACCCACATTAACCTAATGGGCCTGAATGATGAGCAGCAAGTTTTTCTGAGTCATGAAGATCATAAGGAGGATGACATTAAACAGTTCCAAACCAAATCAGGAAAGTCATTTGACTATAAACAAGGCTATGACACAGTTGTTTATGAAGTTCATAAGAAATACAAGCTAAGAAGCAGAACTATAAATGTAACACACCCTAAAAAAGAAAAGGACAACCTGCAGCCCAAAAAAGCCATAGTTACAGAACTACATGACAAAACTGTTTCGGTTACAAATGAAATAACCGTTGAAGAAGTAACTGAACTATTTCCCTCAAAACAAAAGCCAATGGCTGCACCACCTTTGCAGCCTAATCCAAGTTATACTCCTCAAGAGATGAGTAAAAAAGATAAGTCTCATGATCAAGATAAGAATCAAGAGGAAAACTTAATAAACAAGGAAAAGATTGTTACCCACAATACCAAGATACAATCTGAAAGGCCTTTTGACCTAGAAGCTGAAATTGGCAAATTAAAGATAGCTATTCCTCTTTCAGAATTAGCCAAGCATGACATATACAAAAAACAAATCAAGAACTCTCTTCAACTCACTCGTAATAAAGATAATGTCAATGTGTTAGATGATACCCCAGAATTTCTTTTTGGTCCAGAGGTTGATGGAAAGACAGCAGTTACAGGGATCTTACCTTTCTATGTCAGTTTGCATGTTCATGATAAGATACTACATAATGCAATGTTTTATTCAGGCGCCTCTCACAATCTTATGCCTAAATCAGTAATGGAGAGACTCAACCTAGACATCACAAGACCTTATAAGGACCTATTTTCATTTGATTCCAGCCAAGTTAAATGTTTAGGCTTAATAAAAGATCTTTGTGTGTCACTGGTCCAGTACCCAAATAAAATAATTCTGATGGATGTGGTAGTTGCTGATATTTGACCCAAATATGGAATGTTGTTATCAAGATCATGGGGGGCTAAACTCCATGGTTCCCTACAATTAGACATGTCATATGC